>JBBMOC010000170.1:47628-118059 GCA_037975185.1 Centropyge bicolor | reverse complement strand
CAATGGATCTGTTTAAACCCAAGAGGAGCAACAGATGGACACCCCCCTCCCTCCCCCTCCCTCCCCGAAGTGCCCCTGAGCAAGGTACTCCCCTTTACGATCTGCTCCGTGTGGTCGCTGCCCTCGTGTGTGTTGTTGCATGGGTTGTGTCCACCCACACATGGATTAAAGGCAGATGCCAAATTTCCCTGATAGCATGATTGTGTGTGGATGCCTGATGATCTTTATCTTAATAACAAAGAATATATCAGCAATATGCCATTGTATTGTCTAGTTAGCTTTGACCAAAGAAGAAGAAGAAGAAGAAGAAGAAGAAGAGAATGACAGACATATTGGCAGAGTGTGACCTTCTACTTTCTCTATGCTAAAGAGCAGCTAGTCCAGGTCGGACAGCCGTCGACCAGGTCAACCTCAGGTGTATTTCTCTGCTTTTACCTGATGGTCTGTGAGCAACACCATGGGTTTGCTGCACTGACTTCCTAACAAGCAGCACATTTCACTTAACAATCCATGGTTGGTAACAAACAAACAAAAACAGTGTGGCACCCTGCATGACATAGTTTTTCCTTAGACAGCCAATCACCAGCATTATTAGATCTTCATACAAGCGTGCTGCATGCTTATTGGCTCACTGACGCTGATAGGATTTATTCAAAATTTGCCGCTAAATGACAAGACATTTTTTGATACTTGTTTGTGTCATGTAGTTTAAAAGATAACAGTGGTGATATAATTTTTTCTTTTCAAATTCAGTGAAAAGACCAAAACCTCTGGAGCAAGACTAGCGAGGCAAGCGGACATAAAAAACACTATATAAAAAAAAAAAAGTAAAAAAAATGCATGTTGATAGACAGACGAGAACATAAGATGACAGGCAGATAAACATGACAGAGAACGGAAACACNAGGGGTGCTTGTGCAAGGCACAAACGAAAATCTTCATGACTGTGCGTGCATGGGGTGACAGGTCTTAGACAGCAAAGCCTATATGAAATAGAATATGACCAGGTCAGGACCCTGGTGCCAGTGGCATGTCATCAGGCAGACAGTCAGGAATTCTGGGAACACTGTAGAAACTCTGTAGACATCCAGAAGGAGATAGAGAGAGTAAGAGAGAGAGAGAGAGAGAGAGAGAGAGAGAGGAAGACAATGTTGCAAATGGGCAGGTGGAGAGCATGCAGACATGCACACACACACAGTCTTTACTTATATCACTTTTGGGGAATTTACATAGACATACATTACAAGTCTGATGGACTACCTAACTTTAACCTAACCCTGACCTTAACCTAAACCTAAACTTAATCTAACATAACCTTAACTGTTGACCTAAAAATCACAGTGGGGGGGCAAAACTTTTGTCCCCAATTGCACCCACTGTCCCGAATCAACTGCTCTTGAGTCGGATGTATGTCCCAAATTTGGACATAAGTGAACCCAAACACACATAGACTTGTTTCACTATCCCCATGGGGACCTCAATGTTGTCCCCACAGTGACAGGATGTCTCCATGGGTTAGTGTGTAGTCAGGTAAACGTCCCCACCGGGATATAAAAACAAGCACACACCTATATACACCACACACACACGTGCACAACCCTGTATACACAAACACACACACACACCTATACACACACATAGAGAGGGCAGGCAGGCAGGCAGGCAGACGGGCAGGGCCAGGAATGAGCCTGGGCAGGAGATAAGATTCCTGGGTGGCTTTGCCATGGGCACGGGTCTGCAGAGCACAGCAGCCTGGGGCAGAGGGAGGAGAAGGGTGAGGCGTTGGGGGGAGAGGGGGAGAGGGGGACGGCGTTATCAAGCCTGTGCAGGGGCTGGGCTGAGCGAATGGGCAGTCTGGGAATCCGACTTCCACCGCTGCTCCCCCCCCCCCCCCCCCCATGACCCCCACAGAAAAGGAAAACAGCAGAAAGGAGCAGAAAAAAAAGGAGTGTAAGAAAGAACCCGAAAAAAAAAGGTGTTTACGTGTGAGTTTGTGGGCGTATACAGATAAGATAAGCGAGGGTTGGGACACAATGTTCCTTTATCACTTTATTCAGAATAAGCCTGTTTGAGAGTAAGTGTGTGTGTTTGTCTGACGAGTAGAGAGAGAGAGAGAAGAGGGGGAAGCAGACAGAGATGAGAGAGAAAGCAGGAGACTACACACATAATGATGGAGCTCTGTGTGCGGGAATGTTTACAAAATATTACCCATGAAGTTGGAGCCAGATCTATTTAAATATGAACAGAGCACAGTGAAACAACATATACACATACTGTATATTCATATGTATTCTCCTCTCTCTCCCGCTCTCGTCCAGCGCGTGCTACTGCGAACAATCATGTCTCTTTGCAGCGTGTATAAGTATCTCCCAGCATGCAGGCGGAGCATGTGTATGTATGTGTCTGTCTTCACAGCAGGCTCTGATCTACTCACTATATGCGAGGGCCTAAATAACATGCAGCATGCCATCTCAGCTACAGCTCCGCTCAAGCAGCGCTGCAACACAAAGCGAGCGAAGAAAACATCTTCGCCGCTTTGACAACGCACGGGGAGAATTTAGAACAACAACAACTGCAATAAAGCACAAAGAACTTAAGACGTGCCAGTTTAAGAAGCGTGCCGTATGTGACAAATAAAGTCAGCACGTAAAGGAAACACAAGCAAAGATTAAATGTAAAAAAATGTTGCAGGATGTGCAGAACAAACAGGAAACATCTTGAGCTGTCATTGACCACTTATCAACGATTCAAAAATCTTTTTTTTTTCACTTTTTTTTTCACTTTCACGGCGTGGAAAAATGAAGCCAATGCGGAAGTGGAAAATAGCTGCAGTTCCTCCAATAACCACTAGAGCAGGCCGCAGAAGGGAGTCAATTACATTTGAGCCCCATGTTAAAATGTCCGATTTTACGATAGAAAAAAAAACATATTTACAGCCTGGTTCAAAACATGGCTCTAGTCTCATAAGCTGTTTTTCTACTCCATGACAACTCTGGGGGGGGGCCAATTTTTTTATAAGGCGTTCGTTTAAAATATACAGCATACATCATTATGCACAATTCATAGCTGTCAATCTAAGTGGCACCACTTTGATTGACAACTAGCCACTGACGGTCTAAAGGGCGTCACCCCGGCTAATTCTAGTCACTGAGTTTGGGAAAGAGATCGTCGTGGGGTTAGACGGCTAGCAACGATATTTAGCATTTAACCTAGTTGGTTAGCCGTAGCTAGTTTGATTATTTCGAATAAAGCGGCTTATTTCAGCCAATAGCGTTCATTCGACCCGCCTCAGCTCCGCCCTCGCTCCACCTCTTTGTCCATATTTGGAGTAACTGGAGGTAGGCTACCAAGATGGCTACGATTTGCTTCATTTTTGCTCTTCAGAAACCTATGGGTGACGTCACGGACACTACGTCCATATTTTATACAGTCTGTGATTCTGATGCTATTGAAAATAAAAAAAACATTGAGGCATCCAGAAATACCCTCACACCCTGGATATGACGTGGGGACATGGAAATAAAAACATGGACAACACCACTTTTCAGGATTATCTCAGTTTTCAACAAACACACTCATACCATCAGAATGATACGAGCAACACACAAAGGGCCTCCTGAAACCACCCTCCAATTGCTCAGGAGGTCGAGTGCTCGTCCACCAACTGGAAGGTTGGTGGTTCAATCCCTGACCCATGCAGTCTATATGTCGAAGTGTCCTTGGGCAAGATACTGAACCCAAATTGCCCCCAGTGGCTGTTCCATGGCCATGTAAATGTACGTCTCTTTGAATAAAAGTGTCTGCTAAATAGAATTGTACAGTTGTACTGTGTTGATATCAGGTTCCACATTTTAGTCAAGTTATCCAGGTTGAGTAATGTGTAATGTCATTTTCATTTAATTAAAATGGATTTTATATTTATAATTTGTATTGAAAAAGTATTGCTCAGGACTAGGTTTTGGCACTAGCACCAAATTTTTTTTTTTGAATGACGTCCAGCCCTAGTCAAGACCCAGTGGATTGACTTTATTTTTAATGGAAATGTGACAGAAAACTATTGAACTGCATGTGTGCATTGACTCCACTGGACTGCTTCACCAACCTCCTCACCGAGGGCTGGTAATGGTTCAAGCTCATGGACGGACTGATGTCTTCTTTCTGTGACCCGACTTCAAACTTGGAAGCTGTTGCCACGTTTTATGTTGTTTTACTGTTCATCTTGTAGTTAAGCTTGTTCACTGTGGCATCACTGTGGAGCTATGTTGGACTGATGTTGTGTGAAAGTTAAGCCTAATTTGAAGACAACTAAATAATGAGAGTAGTAGGTTGGAAGCTGGTAACTGATTTCTCATGTTGAGTTCAGCAAGTGTGTGTGTGTGTGTGTTTGTGTTGGTGCTGTATGTAAATTTACTTGACAGACATAAAAATACAGCTACGCCTGAAAAAGAAACGGTCAAGCTGCAGAAATTCATTCGCTTGGCAATGTTGCACAACTTTGATTACCAGCCAGCAGTTAACTGGCTCCGACCATAAAACTATTACTTTAGTGGCCCGCTGGGCAGTGAGGGAGAGGCTCGAGCATGTGGGAAGGGGAAGTTCTTGCTTTAGACAGTACCTGCTCAGGCCTGTCAGAGCTGACCAATCAGAGCGAGCTGGGCTTATGGGAGGGATTGTTAAAGAGTCCAGAGACGGTGCAGCAACGGACAGTACGAGAAAAATATGTTTTTGAGATTTAGCAGACCCCTCAAACGAAATGATGAACCTGAAAATAAGCATAATATGTCACCTTTAATAAAGTAATTTAAGGATGCAGACAGGCTGGGTAGGGCTCCTTTCCCAATCTATCTCCCTTTCCCCCATGTCTCAATCTAGCAGTGATAAAGGAGAGCCTCTTCTGCCAGACACATGGCCAATTACAAATTAGCCAGTTTGTCGGGGGAAAATCGTAATCAGGCTTCAAGAGGTGGAGGCCCTTGAAGATTAATTGGAAATGGGCCCCCGGTAAATGTCAATGGCAATCAAGGGTTTGTACAGCTCTGATTGACTCTATACACAGACCCCTCCACCCAGGATAAGCTTTCTCCAGCCGTGACATTGCTGGCACCACTCCCTCACCCTCTCCATCTCCACTGAAAGGGAGAGAGGACAGGCACAAAAGAGGCAAGGAAAAATGGGAGTTGCGAGACAGCGATGGAATACCAAAGGGGGAAAGAAAAGAGGAACATTTGACATTTCCAACCTCCCGGTGTGTTCATGCTTAGGAGCTTTGGTCGTGATTTGAAAGGGTGCTGCGCACAAACACCAAAAGAAGCAATTTTCTATGGCGGGACCAGAACCCATGTGAAAGTCATCATGAAGGCCATTTTCTGTTCTTTCAAATATAAGCTTGCATGTTTTTTTTTTTTGTTGTTGTTGCATTTCCATCTCCTCCTGTCTACGATTCAATTACCCACGTTTCTCTGTCTGACGACGCCGATGGAGTTATTTAATGTCTCGTTATCCGCCACGTACAAATGAAAGCTTAATAGCCCAATTATTTCATTGCAGTTACATGAAGCTTTTTAATCTGACTCGAGTTGGTCGATACAGAACAAATTGTATGATACAAATCGAGTTGTTTGACCGATATGCATTAGTGGCATGTTAATTAGGAATTGGGGCTCTGACGTCAAATGTTTCAGCAGATGTTGTGAAACTGATGATTGCAGGGCTAAAATTGAAAAATATTCTTATTCACTAATTTATAAAAGCACTAATTTTAAAACGTCTCCACACTTTATAGACCAATTTTTTGTAAATTTCTTTTGTTTTTCAGATGTTGTTGCTCAACTTTGTCAGCAATACTAATGAATTCAATCAACCAGCTGCTCTTCTTAAATCACATGATAACGGTGGAAGTTTTATGAGTCATACTGTTTGGGGGAGGGGTTTATCAAACAATTTCCTGCTCATGAATGCTGCAAGAATTTCACCTTGTAAGCTCAAATAACAGTAAATATATATCTGCAATTTTGGTCCAGTGGAGTATAAATAAAGTTACAGTAGCATCACTGTATCTTTATCCATTAGCATTTGAAATGTTTGAAGGAACTTTTTTCGTGTTTGTGACGGATGTCAGTATCGGATGCTGGGGAAGAATTGTCCTCGCTGTCAGAGCCACCTGTCTTCCACGCTTCGTGATTTTCACCTGCAAACAGCCGCTACGACAGCGAATCGAAGCGTGACAGGTCAGCCCAGGTTGGAATGGCGTCTCGCTCCCCCCCCCCGCCAAAGCCGTACTGTAGTGACAAACGCTGTCGATATATTGACTGAATGTCAAAAAGTTGGAAAACAGCATTTTCTTACACAGCCAGGCCTTGTCACACGCAATCCCTCTACAGTACATTTAATTCCACCGCTTCCCTCCCGTCTCCTCACACCCTTGCAAATTTCTGTTACTGAGGCAGAAAACACCCACTTTAGTCGATTAGATGCCTCCACTGACAGGAAGAGCAAAGTCAACTGAGCGTTGAGGCAAGATGACTAATGAGGAGGGAGTGACAGAGGAGGAGACTGAGTGTTACATCAATTATTTCATCGATACTGGCAGTTCATCAACCCGAACAAACATTAGTTGTTGCTAAACAAGATTTTAGGGTTTAGCAGCGCGAGAGGGCAGCGTTCAGGAAAAGTGATTTTGGAAAAACGGCAAACAGGCTGTTATAGGAGGAGAGTGGTTATGTTAATCAGCCTCTGATCCTCCTGGCTCTACTCTGTCGCCTTCTTTTTGAGGAAAAATGAAAATCATACATATATGCGGCAGTGTAGGGCTGAACCATAGACTGTATAAAATATGGACGTAGTGTCCGTGACGTCACCCATAGGTTTCTGAAGAGCAAAAATGAAGCAAATCGTAGTGCGTAGCCATCTTGGTAGCCTACCTCCAGTTACTCCAAATATGGACAAAGAGGTGGAGAGAGGGCGGAGTTGAGGCGGGTCCTATGGGCCGGCTGAATGAACGCTATTGGCTGAAAAAAGCCGCTTTATTCAAAATAATCAAACTAGCTACGGCTAACCAGCTAGGTTAAATGCTAAATATCGTTGCTAGCCGGCTAACCCCACGACGATCTCTTTCCCAAACTCAGTGACTAGAATTAGCCGGGGTGACGCCCTTTAGACCGTCAGTGGCTAGTTGTCAATCAAAGTGGCGCCACTTAGATTGACAGCTATGAATTGTGCATAATGATGTATTTTGTATATTTTAAACGAACGCCTTATAAAAAAATCCGCACCCCCCAGAGTTGTCATGGAGTAGAAAAACAGCTTATGAGACTAGAGCCATGTTTTGAACCAGGCTGTAAATATGTTTTTTTCTGTGGTAAAATCGGACATTTTAACATGGGGCTCAAATGTAATTGACTCACTTCTGCAGCCTGCTCTAGTGGTTATTCGAGGAACTGCAGCTTTTTTGCACTTCCGCATTGGCTTCATTTTTCAGCGCCGGAGGTTGCCGCTTGGTCTGAACACATCCATGTCTTGATCATGCTTCTTTGATGACTGCTGCTTGACTGGGGGGGGGACAGGAAAAAGCAGCAGAAACAGAAACCGAAGATGTTTTTCACTGGAAGCCCAAAATACTCAGGTGCTAATGAGAATAGTTCTGCTTTTTCACTTTTTTAAAGCAAGCTGAATATTTTGCTCCTATTTGAACTGAGTTTAGGTCAGAAAGTTCAGGAGTTGCTGGATTTTTACTTTTAAGCACGAGGGGTACAAATCATCCATCAACAGAGCCAAAATATATATCAGTTTTTCAATGGGAGTAGAGAGAGTAAGCCAAGACCAGGATGAAAACATACAGCATGAGGTGAATTTAAAGGCATCTCATGGCCCCACAGAGGAACTACACCGAATCATACACAGACACAGAGGTCGTTAGGTCAGTAATGACAAGAACATCTGTGTAGAGGAATGTCAAAATATTAAGAATAACAAGCTTTTCACAATATAATTCATGCAGAGTTGACACAGGTGGATACCACCTCTGCTACCAATTTGGAGGACAGACGTCTCTGTGAATGTGAGGGCAGGGGAGTTTCTGAGAGAATGCTGATCTGCTGCGCCAACAAAAGTACAGAGCTGTATGATCTCCTGTCAACCTCGGCGTTTTTTTTTTCTCTTCGGTTTAATACCTTTGACGAGTGTAAAGAAAAAAATCTTGGACTTGTAACCTACACCACAAAAAACTAAACAAAAAAAAAAAAACAAGAGTCAATCTCATCAAGTTGATTTGTGCAGGACATAATCCAAAAACAGATGGTAAACAAATATTTTGAAAGCGTGTTTCCTTTGATATTCTGGATGGGCCTTCACCGTCTGATTTGTAAGCCAGTGCCAGCGACAACTGCATTTTAGAAGCGCTGCCAGATATATTACAAGGGGGAACTGGAGCAGAACAGCTCTCTGGCGATGCACCATGGACATTATGCAAATACCATGAGAGAACATATTAGCTAGTCTATCGGTTCCCTTTTAGAGATGCCTCCACCAAATTGTCTCAGAAGTCGCAGTGAGCTCCCACTGAGCCGAGGAACGGCTGAATTTAAATCAGGGTGACGGAGCCTCCTTTCGGACATTTCGCATCACTCTTCCCACTTTTCAAACGTACAGATCCCTTATTCCAAACAACATACTGTACATCAGTGCCAGCAAAGCACATCTCTTCATTTGTGCTACGCAGCCAATCACATGCAGATACTTGATCGTCGCAACTACGCCTTGATGAAGATGCATCCAATCTGAAAAACCCATAGTAGTTCAAGAAACACATTTGGTGTAATGTCCCATAACACTTGACGTGCACATCTCCAGCAGAGCATTTGAGCACAAGTCAGAACGGTTGGAGCGGCGACGTTGACGACGGCATATATTCCCAGTAATAGCCTTGATGTTTGTTTTTAAAGAGGCTGTGGCACGGCATGCCATTATAGGGCTAATGATGTACGATTGTCATCTCACACATTGCAGAGTTAATTGGGCCTCTGTGATCATGCCTAATGGCTTTACCAGGGAATTATTGACACAATGATGTGGGCCGACGTGCTACAGGTAGGTGAATAAATAAATAAGCCAGCCCCCCCCTCCCGCGCTACCCCCACCTCTTTCTCCCCAGACGCGAGGCTCGTCAATCTTGGCAACTGCCTCTGGAGCACCCCAGTCAGTTAACATTTTAGAAAATGGCTGCCCATTAATAATAAAGGCATATTAACATAAGTGAATTCTGCTGCGGTGTGGGATTCAGTGGAACAGTTATTAAAGTCCAATTTGGCCCCATTAATAATGCATCCACCTTTGACTTTCTGATATCCAGATTATGTGGTATTACTGTGGCTATACATTATTTATTAACCACTTTCAATTGGGGACCTTGATGACTTCTAATTGGTAGGTGGTGGTGCCATTAAGTTATCCCTGATGAGACTTGTCAATCAAGATGCATTCTCTCGACCTCGGCGTCCAGGAGTACTGCGCACACACACGCCAGCACGCGCACAGTCAGAGCCAGGTGCCAACAGTGCCAACAGTGCCACAGCGCGGGACGGGGGCATAGTGCTCCGCCCCCGCAACCCTGGCCGAGACACAGAGGTCTGACTCCTGTCCATCACGGCCATTTGAAGTGTGGCGGAGGGGAGGCTAAATGGCATGGGGCCTGCTGTTAGAGAGGCCTGGCTTTAAAAGTTAATGGCTCCCGTACTATGCTGAATGACACTGAGCGATGAGCGATTGTCATGCCTCCATCCTCTGGGGGCCTTTTGTCAGTCAGTCACTCAGATAGACAGACGATGGCACATGCACAGCCATACAGATACAGCCGGGCACATACTGTATGTACTCCATACGCTCTATATACACACAAGGGCAAGCATATATGTGCAGGCAGAAACATGCCAAAATGCATAATAAATATTTGAGAATATGTAAAACGCGTCGTGCCGGAGAAACAAGGAGGCTGTCAGCTCGCAAGGCGGCGTAACTTTTCTGATGACACATAATGCGCTGTACAAACGGCAAGACAATGACAACACATCCCGCTCCACTTCAGCCCATTACAATCACGCTGAATAGCATGTCAGTCTGTCCAGCATGTTGAGATTTCATTGCATGGTAGGTCAGCCCAAACTAATTTGAAACTGAATGACAATCACTTGGCGAAGAATGTTTTCTGCTGCTGCACGGAAACGGCTGACGAACAATTTGTGCACAGCAGAGTGAAGAGAAAAAGGAAAAAAAAAAAAAAAAAAAAAAAAGAGTGTGAATGAATTCTGCTCCCCTGAGTGCTGGCAAGAAATGGAATCAAGATAAAAAAAAAAGGAGGAAGTGAGATATCTCGTTAAATACACTGGAATTGGATACAAAGCCCCCCCACCACCTCCCCACTGCACACACACACACACACACACACACCTCATCCTTACAAACACACAGAACCAGCTGAGCACACAGTTTCAGGCTGCACACGCCCTAAAAAATTCAAGTGATGCAAACATTTCCACGGAAATCAACACAATCTTTAGGAGCCTACCTGGGTTTTTATTAATTGATATTTAATCTTGGCTTCATGGGGGAGATTTTCTGGCAAATAAAGGGACCTCATGTTGAATCTGGCAAGCACTACATCCCAAGAGCTGCGGTAGCACCAGCTGTGTGTGACTCAGAGATATTCAGCAGCTCTGTTAACAAGGATGGATATGGTGCAAAGTGTACTTGAATGGGAGTTTTAAGGCCACCTGGATCACTTCATCAGACCATTCTGAGTTTGTGACCGCAGTCCGCCGCTCATCTGCACGACAGGTGATACACTCGTTTGTAGCAGAGATCGATTCTCTACAATACTGGGAATACTGGTGATGCACAAGTGCCAGTGGTGATTTCCAAGGTTCCAATAATGCACAACCAAACTGTTGTCAAATTGTCTTTAGAAGAAACATTTCATCAATGTTTGGGCCAGTTTATTAGGTACACCCAATCCAGGTTATATGGTATGACCAGTTGATTAAAAGTCATTGTAATTTGGAGATTGTGTATAATAATATTAATAATAGTAATAATATATTTCATGTTTTTTTAAAAGTGTTAATCTAATGTTCTTACAGCTATGACATTAAGGTTAAGGAAAAGGTGACGATGGAAACTATACACATGAATGAATATTGTATATGTTCTTTAACTCTTGTCACATTAATGATGCACTTATCATTTTCATATATTTATAGTATGATTAATGACTGATTTTCATGTTTAATTAATCATTAACTAATAGTTGGTTAAGGTCTTGTTAGCAACATTATTATAAAATGTTTGCATTAATATTCATGTACACTGAATATTCATGTCCATCCTCGCCCATCAGTATGCCTGCTAGGCACCAGTGGAAGGCCAGCACTTATAATTGGCAATCTTTTCCTGTTGCTTGACAGTACAGAAGAGTCATTTCCTTGCATTCAAATCTGCGAGTCGCACAAAGCTGGCTTGTCAACTTTCCACTTCATTACAGGTCAAGCAATAGACTCATTTCTCTCAGGCGCGTCGCTCCCATAATTGTTTTCTACCTCTCCTTTCGTAGCCAATTTACATGTGCTCCCTTGCTGAGTGTAAAAGAGACAGAGAAAGGAAAGATGAAAATGCTCCTGCTTTTCACTTCCACTCACCGTCCATTACCGACTTGACACACGGAACGCAAAAAGTAATATGAATTTTGTTCCCCTTTCTGTAGCATTTGCTTTGAGGCATATGATACAGTATGTTGGAGTGAGCTGAGAATTTGATGGGAAATTATGGTGTAGAACAGAGAAGAATGGGATGAAAGCAGGCTGGAGGAAATGTATAGGCTGCAATAAGTTGAGAAATAGGGGGCTTGAGTTTATGTAAGTGTTCCCATACAAAACGGCCTCTATGTACTGTGTAATATTGAAACGTCACAATGAAGGGAAAAAGGTGTAATTGTGGGGAAAAATGGAAGAGGTTTGATTGTCGTGGCGAAATGGAAGCAAGCGTGAAATAGACCAGGAAAATAACTTTTTCATAGATTCTCAAAAGCCGACACAAGCTCTCTACATGTAACCTCCATACAGCTAACTGCACATATTATCTGCCCTGCTGTGGCTTTGTAATCATGGCCTTGGCCTTATGCTGCCATGTCTATCAGCAAAGAGCTGCAGAGTTCCTATTAAATGAATACAGCAGTCAAATGGCCAGATTAAGCACATGATAGGTGTGAGGTAAAATTTGAGATATTACAACTAAAAACCAAAACACAACACTCACCTGCGGAACGGAGATGTGCCCCCCAGCGCACCCACAGGCTGCTATCAGGAAACCCTCCACAGACACAGTCACTGTTAAAATATTAAAAACCTGCAATAGTAATAAACACTAAAATATATAATAATAAAATCGAATCATTCGGCAAGTGACTAGAAATAAGACAAACAGTGACAGTTAAATGACCTCAGTATAAAAGAAAAAGGACCATTTCCCATACCCGCTGGCTTTGGCATATATTTCAAAAATGAAACCAGATATTTAGGTTCACGCAGCCGAGGCAGCCACAGGTCTGCGTCTCCTCGAGGAACGAATCCAGTTTTAAAATAACTGTGGAAGAATTACAACTATTAGCCGACCGATGCTTAATGTGTAACAAAATTTTATGACACACTTCCGCAGAACGCCACCTCCGGCCACTTCTCTCACTTTCATTAATCTGGGAATTGTTGACATGTTCCTCACAGCTTTCCTAAGTCATGCTCATTATCTGTTTTACATTTATGAAATGAATAAATGCCACAACTATATATGGGGAAGGCTGTATGATAAGAGCAGTGTTATGGAAAGATCTGGCTTCACTACTCTAGATTTCTGAAACTGATGTAATTCTGACATCATTATCAGTATCATTTGTGCTGACATGTTTTTTTAATGTTCTGTGACCTTTTCAAATATTCCACAGATTCTTTTTTTAAAAATCAGCTGTTAACAGTGTTTTATAAGCAGATTGACTGACTTCCTAATTGGTCATGAGTTCATATTTCACAAAGGTTCTCCGCCTATTGATCACTCACACCGTATACACACTCTTGTTTTGATTACTTGGAAGGACATTTTTCCCTATAGAGACTCACCCTGAAGCTGGATTTATAGTGGATGAAAGAGATTTACCAGAGTCCCATGATAGATATCTATACTGTAAGTCTTGATTTATAGTTGAGCGTCCGATTCTCCATTTCATGTCACCATTGCGATGCCAGACGCATCCTCTGTGTGCATATTCCCCTGCAGTGACTCTGTTTCAAGCGGCAAACTCCGACGCTGAAAAATGAAGCCAATGCGGAAGTGCAAAAAAGCTGCAGTTCCTCGAATAACCACTAGAGCAGGTCGCAGAAGGGAGTCAATTACATTTGAGCCCCATGTTAGAATGTCCGATTTTATGACAGAAAAAAACATATTTACAGCCTGGTTCAAAACATGGCTCTAGTCTCATAAGCTGTTTTTCTACTCCATGACAACTCTGGGGGGGGCGAATTTTTTTATAAGGCGTTCGTTTAAAATATACAGCATACATCATTATGCACAAATCATAGCTGTCAATCTAAGTGGCGCCACTTTGATTGGCAACTAGCCACTGACGGTCTAAAGGGCGTCACCCCGGCTAATTCTAGTCACTGAGTTTGGGAAAGAGATCGTCGTGGGGTTAGACGGCTAGCAACGATATTTAGCATTTAACCTAGCTGCTTAGCCGTAGCTAGTTTGATTATTTCGAATAAAGCGGCTTTTTTCAGCCAATAGTGTTCATTCGACCC
This sequence comes from Centropyge bicolor, assembly GCA_037975185.1. Lineage (NCBI taxonomy): Eukaryota > Metazoa > Chordata > Actinopteri > Pomacanthidae > Centropyge > Centropyge bicolor. Next base: position 104,227 of record JBBMOC010000170.1, on the reverse strand, counting down.
GCCTCAGCTCCGCCCTCGCTCCACCTCTTTGTCCATATTTGGAGTAACCGGAGGTAGGCTACCAAGATGGCTACGCACTACGATTTGCTTCATTTTTGCTCTTCAGAAACCTATGGGTGACGTCACGGACACTACGTCCATATTTTTTACAGTCTATGCTCTGTTTATATTCTTTCGTTTATTCGTATAATTCTCTCTTCCGGAGCGGCGATCACGCTGACCAGAAGCTCTGCGGTATAGTTTTGCTACATGTGTATTTCTGAAGGGGAGAAGACTACTGAGAGTCAATTTTATGTTGTCTTCACTCCCAACCAACATTAGAAACTTGTAGAAGAAAACACAAGCAGCTCGAGCTCAGTCACGATCCTGACAGTCCACATGGAACTGAAAGGTTTGCTTAAGCATATGTCACTTAACCCTTCCCTTCATCCTGACCTTAAGCTTAAGTCCCCTTTATGTGATTAATACAAACACACACCGGCTGCTGCTCGCAATTTCCTCCCAACACTTTTAATTCATGCTCACACACAGTAATGCTTATACAGCGGCTTCGCATCCTCCTCTCTCTCGCTCTGTCTCTCTCTCTCTCCTGTGTCAGCCTTTATGAATCCTCCTCCATCTGAAGTCATAGCGCTGCGATAATCGTGCCCCCTCTCCTCTGAATATCTCTCTCATCCTCTTTCCATCCCACACTCCTCCTCTGCGCCTCAGAACCCCCATTTCTTGATGCCAACTGGCAGCGGCAAGCGTAGACAAGTTTCTCTTATGTCACCCTACGCACAAGACCCGCGCGATAATGCTAATTCACCACGACAACAATTTAGCGTCGTTACCATAAACGCTCCGAATGTTCCCAAACAGTGCCCGTCGTGATTGGCACCGCAATCACACAAAGAAAAGGGGGCTGACAAAACTCAAGTGTAACGCGAGCAAACCTTACTCTGGATTGCATCAGCGGTACAGAGTCGACTGCAACAGGCGTCTTAAAGCCAACATTCAGCATAGTAGCACATGTGCATTTAAAGACTCCTTGACCCAAATGACGGCGAGAAGGTGTGAAAGGATTTAAAAACCTTGCTTGCTTGTCAGCTGCTGTCTTATTCCTGGTACTTCCTGGCAGCACCAAAGCTCTGTTCCTGTCTCCCCTTTTCAAGTCCGACGTTTCATCAGTGAGGAATGTATTTCAGCTTGTGCATTTTTATCATTGAGAAGCATGTGTGAGTCTCCTTCATGGCACACGCCTCGCTGTTTTGGTGAACTTGCAACAAACTACCATTATCAAACAACCGATGGAAGCTTTTCATTTCCCATTTTCACCCGACCACCAGACTGTTTTTTTCTCGGCTGTACCGCGGCGAGACCTTCACAAGGCTGAGCTTTTAATTGCTTCTTTGCAGGGGGGCTCGTCTTGACAGTGCCTCACATCCATTCCCGCTTGGAAGAAAAAAAAAAAAAAAAAAGAGAGCGAAATCTTAGAAACAGTGGCAAAAAGGATTTCTGCCTACGCTTGATCTCCCCTGCGGAGTTCGTCAAACAAAAGAAGATCCTTTAATTTGGTCACAACAGGGGCCTTCCACTAGACTCCGCACGCAGGAACTCTGGCAAGAAAAGTCAGTGCTCCCCCTAATGTCCCAGATGAGTTGTCTGACCTCGCGAAGTTCACGAGCATGACAGTGAATATCTTGTGGTCCACGTGTCTTTTATAACAATGTCACCTCCTCTTTTTTTTTTTTCTAATGATCTGACACAAGGCAGGGAAACATGACGTATTTCTTCCATGTATTTCTGATGAGCGCCGTGTTTTATTGCAGTATTAACTTTTTCCTGCTCTGTGGTCTTCAGCAAGTCTCCATGGGAACCGGTGCACAGGAAATTGTTTCTTATAACCAGAGCACCTTAGGTGAGAGGGGCTTAAGATCGCTGAGGAAAAGCTAAAAATTGTACCGGCTGATACAGGAGGTGCTGACAATCTGAGCGTGCTCGGTGATGCAATAATAAAACACAGGTGGTTTTACCCTGAAAGGGACGGCTTGTAAATCCATCCCAGTTCCTCACGTGTGGCTCCGCTCCATCTGCCGCAGCAGTATATCCTCAGCGTGTCAAAGTCTTAACACTTTTAGGAAAATTGCTTTTTAAGAGAGCTGGACTTTAAATTTCAATGGGCAGAAGAAGAAAGTGACAGGTGATTTAAAACGTATGAATTGAATCAGCTGACATACGTATATAAATTCATGTGAGGGAGGAGAGTTCAGGAGGAAGTGTACGCTTCATTCTGCCATGCTGTCATTGATTTTTACAACAAAATAGTTTTAATTCACATTAGTTCAACTTGCAAGCTTGAACGCTGCTTAAAGGCAGCCATATATTGTGCATTTAAATATAGCCTTGCATGAGCATGTGTTGTGTGTAGTTCTCGTGGCGTGGGTGGGTGCACGAGTGCTTTCTTTGCATTCTTTATTTAAAAGTATACCCATGTCTGTGTAAATATAACTCTTCCCTCAAGTAGATTTAAGGTGCTGGCAGGTGTCATCTTAAAGTGGTCTAAAGGTGTTTTTAAAGAACCAGGGGCTGAGTGATCCATGTGCCCAGCGGGGGCTGCGGCTCTGTGGGGAGCTGGAGGTCTCAGTGTCCCTGGAGGATCTTGATCCCCCTCTCATCCGTCTCCAGTTGCACCTGTGTGCACTCTCTCATTCAAAGCCCCTCTCTGGCTGCGCTGAAAGCCAAGTGGATCCCGGTTAGTCCAACTCCGGGCCATGCCTTTGCCATGCGAAGCTTAAAGGTTTAATATAGTGTTGAAAGAAGGGAATTCAAGGGGTCACCTAACTGAAATGATAAGTGGTAACAACCCTTGTGAGTTACCTTCAAAGGCTTCTATGATGAGTGAGTCGCCTATAGAGTTGAACCCGTCTGAGTATCAGTCATGCTGAATTTTCCTGTCTTGGTGTCACCGTAATGTTGAATAGTGGTTCACAATCCTTTTTGTATATGAACTCAAGTGCCTTGTATGTTCCAAATCTGTTTTTTTTAAATGTTTAATCATCACTTTTATCTGTCTGCTTCAACTGTTTAACTTCTATTTTTAATCATTTTAACAAGAATTTCCGAGTTAGGGACTTTATTGTCAGATAGAAATTCTATCTATCTGTCTATGTAAGAACTAAACTTAAATTTTTTAACTGTATTTTGACAGTTTACCTTTATTTCAAGCATCTATTACTTTTATTTAATTAACTTCTTTGCTATTTTCGGGTGTTACAACTGCCTATACATGAAAGCAACATTACACCAATTTGGCCTAAAAATCCTACATCCTATTTATACTGCATGGACCTCCTGATAAGTAGTACCTCCCATACTACTGCGTGTATAATGTATGTTCATGTTGTATAGTACTGCGTGTGTGCAGACTGTGTATTGTCTTGGTGAAGACAAATACTGGCAGTGCAGCCACAACAGCAGCGTTAATCATGAAAGTAAAATGTCAACATATCTGCTGGTTCTGTATCACTCTCTGTATAAGACATTTCAGCTAATAGGCATTTGAGAATCTAATCTAGAACAAGAGTCTTAGCTGGCTGGTGGTATCTTTCAGAAACAGCTGGGGGGATTTAGATCTTTATGACAATGAAAATGTATGAGGATGGGAGCCGCAATATAAATTCCGGTGCGACGCGTGCCGTAGTTGATGGACAATTTGTGTTGTGCTCGGGAGACAAACGGATACAAATGACGGCTGCCTGTTGATTTTGGTGGGTTGGACTGCCGGGGGAATCTGCCAGAGCACTGCTCATTCTGTCATCTCTGGCAATGAGAATGAATGTCAGACATTATGCTTGATCAGCTATGACCACTATATTTGCCCGCAGGAAATGTTGACGAATACTTAAATCACTCGCTTTGACTGAGTCTGCAGCTCCGCCGCAAAATCTCTCTTTTCTCCCCTTTCCCCCTCTTTTCTCTCTGCTTTCTGTCTCTTCATCTGAGAATATGATTTGTCATGGTGACTGAGAGAGGAGATAGAAAAAAAAAAATGTTTACTTCAGGAAAAAAAAAAAATAATGTCTCTAACGTGTCTTAATGTATTCTTTTAAAAGAATTGACGCAGTGGCACGGAAAAAGATTAATTTATCACGCCATCAAGCACAGGAACAGCTGCAGAGAAGGATGGGTGTAAATTGCGAGTCGCTGACAATGCCTGCGTTACAGATGGATTTCTCTGTCTGCGTTTCATATTGAGATGCAGGGCGTACGAGAGGAAGGGGAGAGGAAGGGGAGAGGGAGGGAGGGAGGGACGGCAGAGAAAAAGGGGTTAGCGAAAAAAAAAGCAATTTTGTCAGCTCTCATCCAAACTTTGTGCGGGGTAATTTTGATCCATTAGCTCTCAGCTGCTCGCCTTGGCCAATTTTCCATCTTTCTCACTTTCACAAGATCCGCCCCAGGGAGAAATACCTTTGGCCTTAATGGAATCTGTTTTCAATGCAAAATGTGCATGGATACATATCTGTCGGATGCCCCCCCGCCCACCTCCGCCCCCCACCCCTCCCTTCCCTCTAACCCATTCTGTTGTTTAAGTCAGTGTGAAATTGTATGCAGGTGTGCGGATTGTTAACAGCATATCAGTCCGCTCATTCTTTAACCCGAGTTGAAAGTTTTCCCGACGATTCGGGAAAAGTTTGAGGAATCGCTCCCGCTGTGAGTCTGCCTAGAAAAGCCAGGGAGATGGGCGAGAGGCCAAGAAACCGCCCCCTCAAAACTGGGATTGTGAGATGACAATAACAGGCAAGATCAAAAGGAAAGGGGGGGGCGGGTGTGGGGGGGGGATGGGGATGAATTTCTGGAGAGCCGCCTTCAAAATCGCATCACCGGCTGAGCGAGCGTGGCAGCATTTAAGGTGCTATTTGTAATATCTTTGTCCCTCGGCCCACATAATGGAAAGTGGAGGCAAATGCTTCAATTCACCAAAGGTCTTTATTCAGAAATGAATTCGCAGGGTTCTGTTTTGATTAAGATGTCTCTCCGCTCGGTCCAGATGGAACTGTGCGAGTACAAACCACAAAATGCTCATCATTAATGCTGGAAATAATCAGAATACAAAGCATTACCAGGGCGCTCTTCATTGTCACTGATTGTGTTATTGCTACGTCTTAACTAGGACAATCAGATTTGTTTTAAAGCGACATTGTACGAGATTTTTTTTTTGTATTCCCTACAGATTGCAATTCACTTAAACACCAGTGACATCTGTACATGTGCATTTGTTATGATTACATATAATAAAAAAAAAAAGAAGCTGACAGCTATGCCAACACTGCCAAACATAAAGTAAGTGCAACAACACAACACATAGCAAGCCAGCGACTTACTAGTCCAACAGTAGGAAACAGTAAATGACTGCCATGATGCCCAGATATGTTGCCCAGTCTCCCGGCTCGGGTCCTGGCGCCGATTCCGGTTTTGATCCCGGCCAGCATTCCACACTCCAGACCTGAAAACCTCCTCCTCCTGCAGGTCCAAAGCAGTCACACTTAGCAGCAGTTAGTGATTACTTTAGTAAGACGTAAAGTTACGTTATCTGTCTTTTAGGTAACTCTATGACTCCGAGTTGAGGCAGAGGACAGATCAGGTCAGAGGTCAGAGGGAAACCCAAAAATATTTTCTTCATAAAACTACGATCCAGCTTCAGTGACCGTCTGGGATGTCAAGGAGCCTCATGGTCTTTTGGCAGAAGACCGGACCTGCTCACTCAAGTTACCTCCATTACAAATCAGTGTGCCATCAATGATTTTGAAGCCGTTATTTTAAGGTAAACAGTTGATCAATGTTGCTTTAAATGATAGGAAGCCGCAATTCCTTTCCTCTCAGGGTTTTCTCCGAACCCTTCTTGCCCTCCAGCATTGTTCTCGGAGCAGCTTCGCCAGGCAAAAGGCCTCTTCAAATGGAGAGGATTATACAGGCACAATCACAGAGTGCTCTCTCAGACCACAGCTCAGGGCTACCTTCCTGTTGCACCTTCCAGGAGGGAGCAGGGCCTCCGTTAACGCCAGGATGTTTCCTGAAAGAAGGATTACCGTACCTTGTATTGGTCCATCTTTCCTTCCTCGGCCCTCTCCAGCTCCTCGGACTGACCACCCGGTACGGCCCCTCAGCCGCACCGTGGACCTGTTCCCGAGATTTCCTCGCTTCAGATTAGAAATGCCAATTATGTCTTATCAAGACGGAGGGTCAATAAAATATTGAAGCAACAGTGTTTACTCCGATTAAGCCTCCAAGTGCCAGATGGAGATTATAGGACAGTTCAAATTCTAGTTTGGCCAGAAATAGGGGCACTGTTGAATTATGGATCACACGGCGAGCCTCTGGGAATGCAAAGAATAGATAGGGAGGTAATCCCAGAATGCTGAGAGCCCTGCGAGGGAGGAGGGAGACAAGAGCTGATAGGAGAAGAAGTGAAAATCTGTGGATGGATGAGTTAGACATCTTGGTTGGTGTACTTCCAGCCATGAACTCACTATCTGTAAACTAACCGCTTCTTTAGAAACCCCCCCCTCGTTTTAATTTATAAAAAGCAATATACAGTGCGTTCAGTTTCAGATCACTGATGCTCCATTTCATTTACATTGCAGAAAATTAATACCGCATATGCAGGCATCACGAAAAAAAGCACGGGCACTGCACCAGGTGTCGGAAATAAATTCACAGTGGGATTATTTTCAGGTGGCTATAAAAAAGTAAAGTAAAAAGGTAAAGAAGCTGATTTAATAAAGAAAACACATTGTCAGCTGGCAATCTCTCCTACTTCAAACATAATTCAATTTCCCCTATGAAAGGAGATACCACTTTTAATTAAATTTGTTTTAGCTTTCTTTGAAGGTGCAATAGGTGACAGACCTCAATTATAATGTACTAATTAAAAAAAAAAACACACAAATAAATAAATAATTTAACATGGCGGGGAGATGGGAGAAAAGTGTATAACTCGTGAAGCTTGTGAAGTTCCTGCTATCTCATCATTCCCATTAAACGAAGGGAGAGCAGCTAAAATTGAAAGTGACGGTGGAGTCTTTAGGAGGCGGCCTGTGATTTCCAAATTATCATATTTTCCGAGTCAATAATAAAAAGCTTATGATAGTGCTAGCTATGCTGACAGGCTTTAATAAGATAGGGTCGCTGGAGCGCGGCAGACCGAGGGCCAAGCCGCTCCGTGTGTTTGCGTATGTATCTGAATGTGTGTGTGTGATAGACAGTGCATGAATGTGTATTTCTGCCCAGCAAAGTGTGTTTTTTTTGTACTGTATGTGTATGTGCTCCTGTGCATGGGTCGTATATAGTACAGTACGTGTGAGTCGAGTGAGTGCAAGTCAGCGTCCGTGAACTTGACGACCAACTGACCATCAGTTCAAACTCAGGAAATGGGTCATTCCAGAATTGGAGGACATTTTACATCCCACTCATCAAATTTTAAATAATCCACATACAAAATAATAAGTAAATAAGTAAAGTAAATTTACTTGTCCTGAGAGCAAATCTAAAAAAACTAAAAGAAAAGAATGCTTGAAAATAGTTTTAAAAATACAAAATAAGTCTGGAGTACCCCCTAAAGTGCCATTTTTCTCTTGTCCCTTCCCCCTAATGACCAAATTGAATTTCAATGCTGGACTTGACATCATCAAACAGTTTTCCAAAAGAATGGGTAGAGCAAAGGTATATCCTCTCTTCTCTTTTTCATATTTTTATAACATAGTTAGTCTTGATTGAATGTCTCAGTCTACCTCATGCAACCCTGTTATGCCTATAATCAGAATAATTTTTTTTAATTTTCTTTACTTATTTTCATAGGTAAGTTTGTCCTCTTCCTCAGCAGTAACAGCTAGCTAAGCAGCTAGCTTCTACTCCTGAGAGAAAGCTAACATTAGGATGGATTTGCAACCCTGTTACTGTGATATGAGTAACGTTGCACCAAGTATTGTAAACACCAAATAAATCATGTGAGAAAAATTGTACCATTTATCTGTAAGCTGAGCTAATCAAGCTTTTGATAGTTTATTACCTATTATTGATGAATATGTAGCAGAAAATCAGAAAAGTGAAGGTTTATTTTTCAAGAATTTGGAAGCCAAAATGTCCTCTAATTCTGGAATGGCCCAAATATAAAATCAACAGAAGACATAAATCACGACTTAACCCAGGGATTCCTATAGCTGTATTTCTGTCCCGTCTTTGTTTGCAAGATATCTACCACGCACGACACGACGAAACCCACACATTTCTTTTGAGTTTACAAGAGCTTGTGTTCAGTGACAACGTGTCACTTTATTGGGTTACTTCAGCAGGGCTCATTTGAACAAATGCAACACTCGCTGCCATAAAACACTGATATCATCCCGTAATAACATTGTCAGAGTTGTATTATCTTTATTGACGCAACACATACTTATTTTACGGCACAAACGCGACGTGGCCCACTCAGCTTCGTGCAAACTTGTTCGGCTCGATTGATAATGAAAGTAACCCCGCTGCTTGATGTGCAGTCTAATGTGTGACTGCGCCGACCTGAATATGATGAAAGTTTGCACATTCTGCACGGTTGTGTGAATAGTCTTCCATCACGACGTGACGATGTGCGCTCGTAGACCAATGCCACATACTGTATGATGCATGAGCTGTGGTATCTGGGGACCTCATTGATACCATATTAGGAGAAAAGATAAAAACTAACAGGTCCATTGGGCACAAGTGTAGATCCTTCATTAGGGCACTGCTCATTGATTTCCCTGTTGGTAATCTCGCACTGATGAAGTGAGTGGGTACAAATATTCATGGCCCAGTGATTACCTTGACCCCATCCCACCCACAGCCATTAAGAAGTGGGGTTGGAGGGGGCTGCTGGGTAGGGATAATTGTCTCAGGGGAGGTCAAGAGGGAAGGTTGGGGAGGAGGATGACGGGGGTCCCAAAGGTTTCAGACACATGCAACGAGGAAGAGGTGTGTGTGTGTGCATTGTGGTGGAGATGGGTTGGAGGTACAAGACACACACACACACACACATGAACAGCCATCATTAACGCAACCACTCTGGCTTGCTTTACCACAGTTCTCGAGGGACACAAGGCTTCCCACACACACGGACACAAGTTCATTAACTGCATCCCGATTCTGTCTCACACGCAGAGGTTCAGTTGTGCTGCTCGTATCTGAAAAGGCAGAGAAGAAATATTTGGTCAAGATCAAGTTGGACCACGTTACGTTGTGTTCTCAGAGGACTGCTCATGGACGGCTCCACCTGGCCAGTTCATTCCGTCGCATTCTCGGCCAAATTACCCAATGACATCTACTTTGGTTTGCTTTTTTTTTTTTGTAATTACATAAATATTATTGACACAATCTGATTTGGCCGGTTGAAGCTTCATTACGTCTGTATGCGAGGGAGGCTCATTAGAATGGCCCTGCCACTCGGTGACAGCCACGGGAGCCTGTTATGAAAAGCAGGCACTGCCCTGTCCTTTCCAATAACCTTTCCTCGGAAGGAAGAAGACAGGGAGAGACAAAACAGGTAGTGGAAAGAAAAGAGAAAGACAGGCGAGTAGTGGAGAAGAGGAAAAAGCGGAAAAGGTGAAGCGAAAAAAGATGCAAAGCGCCAAAGGATCGTCCTACGATGAGGGACAGGAGAGCTTGACAAATTACTTTGCCTGTTTTTTTTTTTTTTTTGTTTAGTCAGTGCGGAGGTGGACGGAGGCGGGGCTGGAAGAGGAGGGTGGATAACGGTTGGTGGCATTATCGCCTACACGGCTGACAGGGAGGTCTGAGTCCAAAGCCCTCTCTCATTAGATATGCGAGCACATTAGCAGAGACGGCTGTCTTGCTAAAGGTCAGGGTTGGAGGATGCTGGGATGACGGCGTAGCGCGAAGTGATGAGCGTCCAACCTTCGGGCTCACCTCTTTGAACTTCAATCATTTTGGCCTGGGCTTAATAGGTCCCTGGGGAGGATCAGAAGCAGGAAAAGGCATGGGGAGGGGAGGGGAGCCTTAATGGGACATCACGCCACCTTGACATTTTAATTAAGACTCCCAGCCATTAGCATGCCAGAAGTTGGACTGTTTGAATGGGGCCTATGTAAAAGCAAATGACAGGATGCCGTTTATTCTTGAGTTTGTTTGCATCTGAACTGAGCTGAAAGCTGCATATTAACATACGACTGATGTATAAGGATCGTGCAATTAAGGGCTATGTTTGTATATGTTGCGTAGCCAAGTGGCGCAATATTAGGATTTAATATTCGTCCAAAATGTAACAACACTACAGGGCAACTGCAGAATGACATAAACAAAGGATCCCCCCCCCCTTGTAATTGTGTAATGCTGTTATGTTGTTTCTCCTTTGGATTCCCAGCATTAAACTGAACTGAGCTCATGAATACTTGATGAGAACACACAGTTTAAAACATTACCAGGCTGCCGCTCCAGCGTAGTGTTACTTTTGTACAGATGGTACCCTTTGTTGTTGTTGTTTTAGGTAAGTAAAATGTAGAGTTCTATATATATATATATATATTTTTTTTTTTATGAGTATGTTTTCCCCTGAGTAGCAAACACGAGTTTGCAAACACGAGTCAGTTTTGCAGTCGAATGCACAAATTCAGATATTAAAAAAAAAAAAAAAATCATCCACATATTTCTGCAAACGGCATAAGTTTTAAAAAACAGAGATGCAATATGAAATAACACTTGACCAACCAAGTGCAACCACCAAATCATTATTGTGATTATTACTTTGTGTAATAACTGAATGCATGTTTTCGATTATTGCCTACATTGACCATTCTTTCAACGTTAGCTACTAAATTAAGCGAATGCAAATGAAAACCTACAGTAATTAACATCTGGAAGACAAGATTTATCTTTCTACTCTGTAGCCATCAAGACAGTCCTGATTATTCATAAAGGCATGAAAATGGGTCTTTGAACACTGAATGCAAATGTTGCAGGAGAAGCTGCTATAATCAATGTTTTTGTCAAATAAATACGAATATGTGAAAGAGGTAGCTCCTAGTAACAAACCCTGTTACGGCGTCTTATTACTTATTGTTTCTGTTTTATGGTCTACATATTGGATCACTCCCAATAGCCTTATTTCCAGTCATAGAAGCAGCAGTTTTCAGAAAACATACCTGCACAGTGCTGCACGAAAAGACACACAGACAAAAGTTTTCAGATAATAAATATTGTAATCAAGTTTTTTTTTTTTACCTTGTTACTCCTCTTATGATTGTTTGCTAATACATTAAATCGTCATGGATTGAAAATCTGTTTCTAGAAACATGACTGTGAGCGTTCTATGTCTCATTAATGTTTAATTGTAGCGATCCCTCCAGTGAAAATGAAATGTTTGTGAATAACTTCAGTGAATTTTGTCACAATAATTACGGAAAGTCAACATTATATAATATTGCATAATTTATCTTGTTAACTTAGAGTGACTTTATTCCACCACAGTATAAGGGCCTTTCAATCTCGCACTCTGTCATACTAATAAACGATAATTTAGAAGTAATGCAATAAAATAAATAATATCATTTGATAATATTTGAAATAATATATGAAATATTAGTAATGTATCAAATAAAAAGCATAGAATCGCAAGCGGGATTCAATAAGAAGAGGATTTAATAAGCTAAGTGTCAGTCAGAATTAGAATTGGTAAAATCTAAACAATACACACACACACTATATGCTCACACACGCGCACACACACACACACACACAGTGTTCACATTGTTTTTTTCTTTACCTCTGAAATTACAACCAGTCAGTGTGATGAACTTAATGGACTTCTCTCTAGCCTCGAATTTGACAAATCCCATCTCGAGCCATGAAGAGAGAAGGCTCTATCGATCTACAGGGCCACCTAATTTATCACAATGCCTGAAGTTCCTCAAAAAATATTTGACCAAGGGGGTTATTCAATACTATTTTCTTCCTGGGTCCAGAGAATGAAACTGCTCTTCCTCTGCAAAAAAAAAGTGAATGATGACAGGTGTCATGAGAGGATGAGATTTGCGACAGAGACTCTCTCTCTGTTGCCTTTCACTTCTGCAAGCTTCATTGACAACATGAATAGTCTCTAGGCTCTCTAACCAATGATTTACAGAGCAGAACAGTACAGATGTGCCTAGTCTCACTTTGCTTAGCTGCCGTACTGAAACAGAATACTCAATGGTGGAGCTTCTGAATACCAGCAGTTATTGTATTCTTGAACATAAAACCGACACATGGAGACATCAAACAGAATCATCAGCTAGTTAACTTGATAGCAAATTAAGTCATCAGCCACACAGCCGCAGTATTACACACACCGTCCTATCTTTCTGGTCACCACATACGAGCTCCGTCCCAGACCTGCAGATGGTACACCACATGTTTAATTGCATTTTGTTATCTCCATCTCATACGGGGTCTTGTCCTCTGAGAGGGTCCGGGTCTCCCTATACTCCCACAACAGACTAGACAAACGTAGCAATCTTTATAAGTGCAGAGGGAAAACCATTGTAAAGGCACTGACCCTGCTGAGAACAGGGCACTAATAGCAGCGCCTCTTAAGCCAAATGTGATGGCAACTGACAAGCCTCAGCCCAAAAGTGCACAGGGAGCGAACTCCAGTACAATGCACCTGCAGAGCACAGCAGAGCATGAAGACAAAAAACTACGAATAGAAAGTGCTGTGTGCTTGTATCGTAGCTCTGTGTATGAATACAAGAACTGAATGGAAATATATTTAGAAGTAGTAGGTGAGATGCCGTTGAGCCTCTGTTCACATTGATGGGAGCTGTAGAGGTCACATGTCACGTCTTGGTTGTTAAGACTAATTACTCAATGCACTGGACTGTCAGTTATTGCTTCGAAATATCAGGTGATGATATGAATATCAGGTATTGCATGACACTTTGTTTGACATATGATACAAATCCCATGCAACGAAAAACATCATCAACAATGCATTCCTATCATTAACAATGCAAAAGGCCTAAGGAAACAAGGAATGCAAACGTTCCCATGAACTACACAATACAAAATTAAGTTGACATTGGCTTGACAAGGGTCAATAAATCAAAGTTTCATTTAAAATCTAGTAATTAAATAAAATGAACCATTGTCACACACTGCATAATAAGACGTACATTTTTAGGTCACATTAGCAAATATTTTCTTTAAGGCAGTACCACACCAAAGCATGTGACCTGTCGATCCACTGTGTCACATTTTGTCTTGCCTTGGCGTGAAAAGCTCATTCCGCAATTGAGTTAGCAATAAGAAATATGCAACATCTGGTCCGCCTTTCGAAATAAAACTTGCTGAGAAACATCTGAGGTGACAGTTTTGTCAGGTTTAGTCACCGAAACCACTTGGTGAGATGTCGGAAAAAGTCATTGTTTGGGTTATGGATGAAAGTTATTATCGCCCCCTGCTGGTATTGCACCTTCATACACAAGTGTACTAACTTACGTGATCTCTCTTCTTTGGCATGGCACGGTGCTGTATATTCATCTAAAATGATTATAATAACCACACCCATATTTACTTTGAAAGATTAGATATCACATGACATTTCTCAACAAGCATCATTACTTATTATAAGTGTCATGTGAAATTGAATATTAGAAATGGGCGGATCGATCTAAATATCGATAGTATCGATACCAAGTTGGTATCGTTATCGGATCGATACTAGCGTGATGAGATCGATACTTTAATGTCAGTTTTCAAAGAGGCGACAGCCAGGTTGCTGGACTTGCCGCTTCTTCTGTCTCACTCTCAGCGCGGAACAGGTGCACTTTGTTTTAATTTGCTCTCATATAATAATTTTTTTTCACTTTTTTTAAGAAAAAAAATTTTTTTTTTTACTTACTGCTTCTGTTTTTGATAATAAAGTCGCCTTTAAACTTTGCCTAAATTCTGTCCTGGGTTATAACAAAAAATCCCAAGGAAAAACCACAAAACAACCTTAAATATTAAAAGTATCGGTATTGGTATCGGTATCGGCGATACTGGCCCTGTATTTACTTGGTATCAGATTGATACCAAATCTTGCAGTATCGCACACCTCTATTGAATATATGACGCAAGTGACAGGTGCATACAGTTGACATACAGTCAATACTCAGCAAGTAATGTGATCTCAAAAATCAAACGAAGCCTCATCAGAGCTGTGGTCGAATCTGAACAAGATAATGTTAGTAATTTGATGAGATGCTCTAACTCTCTGCAGATACACATTCACTTTAAAATCCTGACAGAAAAGCCCAGGCATATGATATTCAGAGAGACTGATCAAAGGAGTCCTCTGTGGGAAGGACCAGAGCCAGCTCAGAGAGGGCGGCTGCAGGACTCTGGTTGTCTATTAACACCTGTGTTAAAGAATGGAAACGTCTCCTGAGCACTTCACTGCGGAAATGACCCTGACAGCTGTTACCAAGTAACTTATGAGCCAGCTACTGTATCCAGACTCCACCGGAGGCTCTCAGCTTCAGTTCAGAGCCGCAGATCTTAAAACTTGCATGTGTGAAATGTGTTTTTCAGCATAGAATATTAAAATCTGAGTTCGAAGCCAAGTTCCTGCTTCTCGCGGTGGTTCAGTGCGGCCCAGGGGGAGTCATTTAACCGTTGTTTTTACAGCGTTGTGTGAAGATGCCCATGTGAAGGTTTGACCGGTTCGACGCGGAAAACAGAAGCACTGTCAACATGGTGGGTGAGGAAAACAGACACCCACAATGTAAAACACAAGTGGCAACCTCCGGTGCTGAAAAATGAAGCCAATGTGGAAGTGCAAAAAAGCTGCAGTTTCTCGAATAACCACTAGAGCAGGCTGCAGAAGGGAGTCAATTACATTTGAGCCCCATGTTAAAATGTCCGATTTTACGACAGAAAAAAAAATATTTACAGTCTGGTTCAAAACATGGCTCTAGGCTCATAAGCTGTTTCTCCATGACAACTCTGGGGGGGGGGGGGCGAATTTTTTTATAAGGCGTTCGTTTAAAATATACAAAATAAATCATTATGCACAATTCATAGCTGTCAATCTAAGTGGCGCCACTTTGATTGACAACTAGCCACTGACGGTCTAAAGGGCGTCACCCCGGCTAATTCTAGTCACGGAGTTTGGGAAAGAGATCGTCGTGGGGTTAGCCGGCTAGTAACGATATTTAGCATTTAACCTAGCTGGTTAGCCGTAGCTAGTTTGATTATTTCGAATAAAGCGGCTTTT
Source organism: Centropyge bicolor (assembly GCA_037975185.1). Taxonomy (NCBI): domain Eukaryota; kingdom Metazoa; phylum Chordata; class Actinopteri; family Pomacanthidae; genus Centropyge; species Centropyge bicolor. Next base: position 88,971 of record JBBMOC010000170.1, on the reverse strand, counting down.
TTCAGCCAATAGCGTTCATTCAGCCGGCCCATAGGACCCGCCTCAGCTCCGCCCTCGCTCCACCTCTTTGTCCATATTTGGAGTAACCGGAGGTAGGCTATACAGTCTATGGTAAAACATCAATGATAGGTCAAACAAATGTAAGTAATCAATAAATCTATAAGGTATATATTTATTTGTATTTAGTCATATGATAGTCAATGTGATCATCTTGGAAAACTATATTCTGTGCCATCAACTAGTCATGAAAAACCCCCAGCTGTTCTGATTCAAAGCACTTTATTGCTGCTCCAGTCTACAGCTCTGAATAGCTTTATATACCTTTTTCTCTCCTCTCACTGGGTTGTATTAGTGCTGTGGATATACTCTCAGGGCTTCTCCTGGCGTCACAGGATTGATCTACGCCAGTGGGAGGCTACTTTGTTTCATTGCCAAGTGTTAAGCTATCAGCGTAATGATGAACCTGTGACAGAAGCTGCAGCAAACAGCCTCTGCGCAGAGAGTTATGATGCCAGCCATTAACGGATCGGCAACACGGGCACGGGAGATAAGTCCCCGGGGTGAGGTCCTGTGGCATGTACAGAGAGAACACTCTTTTATTCCTCCTGCTTTTTCGCTGACACCCCCACCCCCCCTCGCCCACCCCATCCCTTCCTTTCCATTTCTATTCTCTCAGTAGCCTGTTAGGGCAGGCAGACCTTCCTATACACCGAGCACAGAGAGAGAGAGAGAGAGAGAGAGAGAGAGAGAGAGCAGTGCATTATTATTTTTGTCCCTTCACTTCAAAGCTGGGGCCTGATATATGCCCTCCATTACCTGTTTTTGCACTCTGAGCTCCTACAATTTTCTAAATGTCCCAGATCAAGCGGGCATATTCCATCTCATATGTTCTGCTGCTTGTGTTTGAGCTCTCAACTCTGCTGTGCTGAAAGTTTCAGATGAGGCTGATCAATGTAGTACAGCACAAAACCACATGAAACCTGCCAATGAGGGGGTAATATAATTAGTCTTTGGAGCAATCATGGTAGTGTTTCTGGTTGTAGAGAGCACAGTTTAGTAATAAATACTTAATGGAATAATTCTGGTGAACACAGTAGTTTAATTTTGGCAAAGATTTAGATGAGAGGATTGATACCACTCTCATGTTCATCTGCTAAATATGAAGCTAGAACCAGAAGACGGTTAGTTTAGCACTTGAAACATGTGGACACAGCTGACCTGGCTCTGTCCAACAGTTCAGTAAAAAACCCACCTGCACCTCTAAAGCCAGACCTTCGTCTCAAAAAAAAAGTAGGCAGTTGAGGTCGTTTTCTGACCTCTAGTGGCCATTTCTTATATGACGGGAGCAAAGAAGAAAATCAGATGATAAAGAGCGACTAAGTCCATGTGTGGAAGAGGTTGGTGGGCGCGATTTTTTCTATAAGACGTTCGCTTAAAATATACAGCATACATCATTATGTACAATTCATAGCTGTCAATCTAAGTGGCGCCACTTTGATTGACAACTAGCCACTGATGGTCTAAGGGGTGTCACCCCGGCTAATTCTAGTCACTGAGTTTGGGAAAGAGATCGTCGTGGGGTTAGCCGGCTAGCAACGATATTTAGCATTTAACCTAGCTGGTTAGCCGTAGCTAGTTTGATTGTTTCGCATAAGGCGGCTTTTTTCAGCCAATAGCGTTCATTCAGCCGGCCCATAGGACCCGCCTCAGCTCCGCCCTCGCTCCACCTCTTTGTCCATATTTGGAGTAACCGGAGGTAGGCTACCAAGATGGCTGCGCACTACGATTTGTTTCATTTTTGCTCTTCAGAAACCTATGGGTGACGTCACGGACACTACGTCCATATTTTATACAGTCTATGATGTTGCCTAAGGCTCAATAATGCGCATTTTATATCCTGTCATAACCAACCTCATGGTGACAAAAAGAAACTTGGAAGTGAAGCGAATTGGCTGCTAGCTATAGGTTCATGTTTAGCATAGAGACACGAGAGTGGAGCAGATGCTCTCATGCATTTTCAAAAGCACCAAACTATTCCTTTAAATGGTATTTAAGTAAAGGCAACTCTCACAAACTATGATATAATAAACAGTCAATAGTCTCAGCTTACTGTATATTTGCATGTACATTTGTTCACAGTCTCATGCATTACAAGGAGAGTGTCAGCAGTTAATAGAGTATTTATTTCTATCTGCCTCTGTCATCTTATTCTAAAAAAGATGATGGGCCTTCTGTGCAAATAAAAGCATTGAGCAAAGCATCATCAAATTACTTTCCCTCATTCTCTTTTAATGGAGCCACATTTTCCATTTCTTCTTATTTATGGGCACAGTGATTATTGGCTTTTCCCATGTTTGTTTGAACGTGTTAAACAGAACGAGCGGCTTCATTAGAGACAGTCCAGCTAAAATCTTAATTGCTATACTGTAGTTTAAGTTACCTAAGCATGCAGTGAGTAATCTGCCGGTGTCAAAATGGTCAACATGACTTTCTGACTTGCATTAATAACAGAGTCTATTAGTCTAACACATTTCAGGGATTTGAGCAGCCATCCGCTAGAGCGGCTAATTGTATTGTTTTATCCCAAAGTTAAGGACCAAAATACTGAACTAATACAGTACATCCACACTACTTCAGCCAAGTCAATTTCAGTTTTTAATCGAGAGCTTAGTTTTAAGTTGTTCACATTAATAACTGGCAAACAAACTCACATGTGGAAGTGATAGCTGCTTAACAAAGTTTGTAAGAAATTGCTCGGGAAAATGTAAACCTAAGTAAATCTATCATCTCAAGGTTCCATCAAAGTTTAGGGAGAGATTTAGTATTCATAATGAAAGCAATTTGGAAAAGCACTCCACCTAGGGCAAAACAGAATGGGACTTATAATCCTGAGCATCGGAGCTGAACGCCTCAACTAGTGCGGGCTCCATGTAAATGGGCTTAATCAAAAGCTTTACATCTGCCGGTGTCATAATTCCGATGGAAGGTCATTACTAGTTTGGGGAGCAGCTGAGCATTTCTCCATAAAAAAAAAGAGAAAAAAAAACTAATTAGTTTGCACAACAAAAAAACAAAAGGGCTAAAACATGGCTGCACTGCGGGCTATCTCGCAGATAACTCTCTTAGCCAGACACGTTTCGTAATTAGTTTTTCCCCTCCACTGGGATATTCAATAACCTGCAGTTGGAGTGATGGAAGAAGAGATAGTGATACTTATCTCAAATGTTTTCTCGCCACAAAAAAAATAATCCTGTCATTCAAAAGGAGAGGATTAAAACTAGAAAGAGTGCTCATGTATTTTTTTTTTTTTTTGGTTTTGTTTTTTTCTGCTGGTAAACAGGTTTTGAGGGAAGGGACATTCCCTCATGGATTTAGCAGAGAAGCATATTTATTCCACTCCAGTTCATTTTTTTTGACTCCCTGCAGTCCTCCCTCAAACTTTTGGCTTTTTGGAAGTAAACAAAAATTGCATTAAGAATCTAAAATAATGAACTGAAACGATAAATAACTTAAATGAGGCTGGGGAAAAGCATTTAAGAGCTTCATTTATGAGGCGCCCAAGTGTTTCTCACCTTTCCATGAGTATTTAACTGGTTTCACTTGAAGACCCGACTGTTCAGAAACATGGTCATTGGCAGTTTTATATATTGATTTTCAAGCTTCCAAGAAGTATCCTAAAGCCAAACTACTGTATGTGGTTAGATTTCTGCCAGAGCATATAAATCTGAAGACCATTATCTCACAGCACAGTCCACGCTGCTCAGTTCAGGCTAGATAAACTCTAAAAATGGCTTAATTTCCTCTCTGGTGGAACATAAAGACAACAGCCCTCATCAGTGCCAACCTTTCTGTCAGTCTGTGATGTGGCCCCGGGGGGCCCCAGACACTGGCCACTGGCTCTGAGGGGCTGATGGACAGATATGTTGGTGCATTCACATGTCCAGTGTCTGGGGGATGTGATTACTTCTGACAGCTTGTTTGTTCTCATTCCACCTGGCTGGAGCCAACCCCTGAGCCCCACCACAGGACAAAGCTGCTACTACGCAAGCAGCGAAACATACAGCTTCATAAAACCGTCCTCACGCATTCTGTCAGCCAGGCATTCACAGTTCAGTTTATCAACCGAGGGAAACACTGGTAAATCTTTGAATGAGCACATGAGATACAGTAACATATTTTTAGAAGATACCATAACATTAAAATAACAATGCATATGCACATAGTATTAATTCACCAGTAGAGATGTTTGTTTATGTCAAATGAAGATGGAATCTGTATTTCTAACTTTACCTCTCTTTTACGTGTTTGATCACACCTTAGTGAGAAACCTCCCTGTTTTTTTTTTGTTTTTTTTTTTTAAATCTTGTTTACTGTCTTTGCTGATTACTGTTCATGCAAATGCTTTCTGTATGTTTGTGTGCTGTCGTGAAAATCATCACTACATTTCCACAGCATTATTTCCATCAGAACAACATTGAAATATCTTACTGAATAGATTCAGAGAATTTTTGACATTTGTGGTCTCCAGAGGATGAATCCTAATATCCTAATTTTTTGGGTTACATGTCTTGACAGCGACTGGACAACTTGCCATGAAATTCTGTATAGATTTATGAACTGTAATGGTTGTGGTGATGCTCCTGTAGCGCCACAAACAGGTCATAGTTTTCACTTATACTGAGACATAGCTCAACATCTACTGAATCCATTGGCATGAAATTTGGCGCAGACATTCATGGTCCCCTGTGGATAAATCCTGATGACTTATATTGATCCACTGAGTTCTTTTAGTGCCACCTGCAGGTTGTAATCTTTAGTGAATTATCTCAACAACTATCGGATGGATTGCCCTGAAATTTGGTACAGACATTTATATTCCCCCAGGAGGAACTGTAAAAACATTCATGGTCCTTTGACCCTCTATAAAAACATCTAGCATAATCTGGTCAATCAATTTGTCTAATACTTTTTTAATACAGTAGCACTAGTGTTAGCATTTATGTCAGGATAGCAAAAAAGCACCTCTGTGCATCTGGGCTATATAAATAAAATGGACTTGAGCATTGTTTAAAGTCACTACTTCCTCTGCCTTCCACATTAAAGCCCTCCAATAGTTTAAGCAGGATCAAACTGAAGTGGATATAAAGGATCCAGATATACTGCCCCTGCTGCCTGGAAAGACTTACAGCAGGGTTTAAAAACCCCAAATGGCCAAAATCAGGGCAGATTTGAAGAGATTTTAAGCAGAACAGAACATTCATCTTTGGGAAGCTGTCATTACTTTTAACTACACTTCTGGCTGGACTTTGGAAATCATTAGACTGTTTTTAAGAAATGGATTTGGTGCCCGTGTGCAGCCACGTGGCGACATAACGAGGATGTTTGTGCGATGACTGATGCGTCTGCTTTTTATGATCCTGGCTGCTATGCATCTCCACAAAGTGCTCGGCTGTTTACAGAGACATCAAACCAAATCAATAGGCTGTGAATGGACAGGTCACTAAACACTCACTCCCTCATTAAGACAACCAGCTCATATTTTAGATGCACACATGGACACACACCCACACTACAAACACAACACACTGGCACATCCAAACGGAGGCAGAGAGAAAAAACACACACCTTTAACCCCTTTCAGCTTGCCTGCTGGAAAGCCACATCATAAGTAGCCTTATAAAAAAAAACAGCCACTTTCCATTTCCTCTCATGCCTCCAGGTATGACAAATAAGACGTCTCACTCAATAAATGAATTCAAGCAAATGCTTCTATGCCATGTTGTTGTGAGCAGGAAATATGTGAATGATCTTTCTCCAGCAAAGCTCCGACAGCACCATGGAAACCCGGAGAAAAAAAAAAAACATGAATGTGTGAAGGACACGACTTCAGCTGAGCTATTCAGAAAGTATTTTAAGGCATTCATGTAATTCTTCAGAGGTGTGGATGAGTGTGCAGCAGTAATGTCTGACAGTGTTTTGGAGGAAATCTTTAGCTGTCTGCTGAAGCTCTGCGTGAGCGGTTCCTGCAAGGCCAACTTCATCGACTCAAAAAAAAAACCATGTGTGTACACACACATGTGCAAACTCTGCTGTTCAAAGCCACCCAGGAGAGGGGAGGGAGACTTTTGAAGACGGCCCCCCGATTTGCAGACCACTCTCCACTCATGCACATTCACAAAGCATATCATTAAACATAATAGGGTTTTTATCACCGACTGTCAAGGAATACCGCTGCATTTGCATTCAAATTTAATTTGCCATACTGAAGCTCATGCATCCAAGAAATCTTCCTGTATACCCTCCACCTTGTGTCACACATATGCACACACACACACACACACACCCCATGCTCATGATTTTTAATACCATCATAAACAGAGAAGATGTTGCATAAAGTCCCTATATTTTAGTCTCACAATTCTGCGGCGCTGGGACATTTACTGCTGTTAATTCATTCTATAGTGCCAACACACACACACACACACACACACACACACACAATCTCATATAATCTGTTAATGCTACTTAGTTGGTGCAGAATGTGATGACGTCCAGTAAGTAATTTGGATTGCTGCATGGAATAATATGTGTGAATCGACTTTAGCATTTGAGTCTACTAATTATCCATAAGTGAGTTTTAGTCCCGCTAAACTAGCAGCGTGTAGGATAATGAGAAATCAAAACAAATGCTGCTAAAAATAACCGAGAAAAATATCAGCTTGTAGGTGCATTTTTATCTTTTGTCCTCCAATCTCAAACAAATGTAATCCCCCACATCGGAGGACTGGAGCCATTGTGAAAGAGTGCGACTCCTCTCTCTGTCTCTTTTCACCTGGAGTAATGCAGACTCCATTTCACCGACAAAATATCCTCTGTAGAAGCTGTCAAAGTGTTTACCCACAGGCCTGAGTCCCTATCTGAGGCCTGACATCTAATATAGAGAACTGGCCTGCAGCGCCCACCGCCTTCCCTGCCAAACGTCCACGCCGAGAATGAGAGGGGATGGGGGCGGGGGGGGAGGAGAGAGAGAGGTGAACTGCTGGGGCAAGAGGGGAGGGAGAAGAAGAGGAGGTTAGAGGACGATTCTCAGTAGCTTTCTCTCAGCAGAAAGGCATGAAATGACGAAACACAAATCCTCCAGTGCGTCTTCATAGACTGAAGAAGAATCTCCGGGGGGGCCTTGACGTACCTTTGCCTTTGACACAAGTGACGTTTTGTCGCCGAGAAAACACAAATAAGTTCAAATTTCACATTCATCATTTGCACCTAATCTGTGTTCATGAATCGGTTTCTTTAATGTATTTACAACCCTGTCATCCTTGTCAAAAAGACTGAATATCCAGCCTCTAAAATCAAATCAACTCTCTGGGTGAAACACTGTTTTTCCTCAGGTGTTTATGCAATAAATGCAATAAATGTGCTACTTTATCACTTTATTGTACCTTTGGAGTGTGGAGGGTAGCGGAAGGTGCATGTTTTACAACCTATAAGGAAGACATTTCTATAAAATGGGAGCTGCCTCTTGAGTACCATCAAGTTTTACTATCATCTTTAGCTTGCACAAGGAGAGCAGAGCCGAGACGGTGGCTGCCTCTTCCTCTCAAACACACGCGAAAAACACACTCACACGTGCTGTCGGATGCAGCCAAATGTGCTCATGTTATGCATTACTGTATGCACACACACACACACACCACACACCTTGGCTGCACAATGGGGGACCTCAATCCAATTAGCTTGATTATTAATTAAAGTGTGCACTCAGAGGAGAGCTGGCGCTGGTGGAGGCGGCCCAAAGGGGGCGTCTGCTGAGAGGGCTCTGGACTCACTGTAGCAGTAGGTGATTAGGCTGCTTGGCCAACACACCTATCACACACACACATGCATACACCTGATGACGCACGTCACACTTTTTTTCTCTTTTCACTTTGTGTCTTTATCTTGTAACTCCAGCAAACAAACACAGACAGATTCTCTTTAACAGGCAAACATCTAGTTCCATACATTAAATGTGTCTTATTGAAAGCATGCTCTCCAGCCAAAGAAGAAGAAAGAAAAGGGAAGGTTGAGGAGTATTGCTGAGGAAAATTGAAGATCAAAAAGAAAAACTGTTTGCCAGACCACTAAATAGGAAACAACAGTAATGAGCAGCTGCAACCAACTGTTTGTGTGAAATTATATTATGGCTGATTTCATCTGAGTATTTGGTGGATATTGGAATTAATGTTTTGGGGGCTTCATTTTCAGAAAACAAAATACTTCACTTCTGAATAATTATGTTTCTTTGTTCAAATTGAGATATTCTTGAAAGATCCCACTGTATTTATCAAGAATTACTCGTGCACATTTCAGATTCACTGTTCGTCTTCAAGCTTTTCAGCTGCAACAAAATATTAGCAGAATAGATGAAATGCCGGCTGAGATGATACATTGGACGCTTGTACTTTTTACACATTATGTCTCACCTTACTCACCTTCACATGAAACATGCTGCTATAAAGCTGCTTGACTGACCTTCCACTGCCTAAAGAGAGATGAATCAGGAGAGCGAGTCTCCCTCAGAGAGCTGGGCTGTGCTGTCTTTGATTTTAAGCACTGCCACGTCATGTAAACCCATAAAAATTGTATTTATAAGGAAATTCATTTCACTGAGTTTATATCAAGCGGCAACCTCCGGCCAATGCAGAAGTGCAAAAAAGCTGCAGTTCCTCTAATAACCACTAGAGCAGGCTGCAGAAGGGAGTCAATTACATTTGAGCCCCATGTTAAAATGTCCGATTTTACGACAGAAAAAAAACTATTTACAGCCTGGTTCAAAACATGGCTCTAGTCTCATAAGCTGTTTTTCTACTCCATGACAACTCTGCGAATTTTTTTATACGGCGTTCGTTTAAAATATACAGCATACATCATTATGCACAATTCATAGCTGTCAATCTAAGTGGCGCCACTTTGATTGACAGCTAGCCACTGACGGTCTAAAGGGCGTCACCCCGGCTAATTCTAGTCACTGAGTTTGGGAAGGAGATCGTCGTGGGGTTAGCCGGCTAGCAACGATATTTAGCATTTAACCTAGCTGGTTAGCCGTAGCTAGTTTGATTATTTCAACTAAAGCGGCTTTTTTCAGCCAATAGCTTTCATTCGACCCGCCTCAGCTCCGCCTTCGCTCCACCTCTTTGTCCATATTTGGAGTAAGCGGAGGTAGGCTACCAAGATGGCTACGCACTACGATTTGCTTCATTTCTGCTCTTCAGAAACCTATGGGTGACGTCACGGACACTACGTCCATATTTTATACAGTCTATGGTTTATATTATATTTATAAGAAAATCTTTTCTTTTTTCTTTTTTCATCCTCCATCATTTCTCACATTCTTGAGATTCAGCTAGGATTTGTATTCAGAGCACACAGGTCTTAAATGCATGTTTCAAAGTGCTATATAAATAAGTATTTCTGCTCATGTGAATTTATTGCCAATTAATTTTCACTTTTTAAAATCCATAATCACAACCACCTAACAAATATATGTATGGATATCTGAAGAACAACCATTTCACACTATTTGCATTTGTAATTAGACAGAATTCCAATGTAATTAAACATGGCCTGTAGTGCGCTCATGTTCCCGTGTGCCAGAGAAACGCATTTAACGTCACACACACCACAGTTGAGATTAATTTCATGTTAACTATATACTATTTTAAAAGGTCCTTGTTCGGTGTTAGATATTATTGCATGTGATGAGGATGGGGCAATGAAACACAGCCTTGGAGGCAAGGCTCCTCTCATCGTTTCATCCTCGCCGTTGAATTAATGCGTTCCGCTGACCCCCTGACCTGCTGATTTACATTGCCTCTCAAAGACATGGGTTGTAATAAAACGTGGACCAACGCATCCTCTCTCTCCTGGCTAACCGGCTAATGTAATACAAAATGTGCAGAGCTCCAACAGGGACATTTAATGAAAATGAGGAAGCGGAGAGAAAAATGGGAGAAAACCTTTCTGAAATTAATCGAGGACCTCTATTAAAGAAACAAAGGTGGAGGAAAAAAAGACCATAATTGAAATCCCACACAGAGGGCTTCTCTTTTCTTTACCCTTTCTATGGCAGAACTTCTTTATTCGCTAACTTTTTGATGCTGCGCTCACCAAGCAGCCACGAAGGAGCTTGGCATTACACAGGTACATTTTCCCCTCCAAGTGTTTTGAGCTAACTGAGTGATTTGACAAGACACATAGTGGAGAAGACAGATGCTCATCTGCAAACATCTGATAAGCATCTCAAATGGGAGCTGAGCCAAAAAAGACTGAAATACAGTGTGCAGCTGCGAGGAAAATCAACCCGAAGAGTAAACTGATTTTTAAAATCCTTAAAANAATAAGAATTGAACGCATTACACAAGTTCTGAGTTATCTCAAACTTTGAATAAAGGAAAAAGCGACATGACCTAAACCTCTCTGCACCCCGCATACCTCCAAATGATCAATACTTAAATTATATTTCACTGGAGCCTGAAATTATTGCACATGCTGTAAAAGGCCAATATGTAAAGGGGAGGTTTGTTGGAAGAACAAACATTTGAAAAAGAACAAATGTCAGTGAAATTTACATAATTTAAAAGGAGAATTTTCCTGCTATTTTCTTTTATAATGTCTGTATTTTTGTTTCCACAGAATACATATTCACTTGAAATGAAACTATAAATTGCGGTATATTGATGAATTCAATCTTGGGAGGAGGGGGGAGGGGGGGGAAGAAAAACACATAGAGGAAAAAGGATAATGACAGAATTAAAATACAACACAAGTCTTTATGATGATTGCAGAAGTAGTGAGTGTGTGCTGCAATGTGACAATAATACATAATAGAACTGCCAGTAGCATTTATTTCATGCTGTGTTTAATTCTGCAGGAATAATGATAAAAGGAAACAATCAAAATGCATGTGAACACAATAAAGAGAGCGACGGAATGGGCTATTACTCTCCCACAGGGAATGATTGAGCCCTAACTGGGGGTTGGCTGAATAAATCACACTCCTATCTACAGTAGCTCATGACCTCCAGTACAGCCACCAACTTCTGCTCTGAGTTTCTTCCTGTGCACGCGTGTGTGCGTGAGGGGCCCAGTCAACATATGTGTGTACATATACAGTAGATATGTCTCTGTACTGTATGTGCTTACTTGAGATAATTTATATACAGGCCTTGCTTGTTTTGTATTCCTGCTTTTCAAAAGAAGAAAAATGTTATTTAACTTTGTTTATTTGAGAAAAAATGACTTAAAATTTCACAACATCAATAATGCAAAAAAAAAAAAAAAATCAGTGCAAAAATGTTTTACATAATAAGCAGTTCATTTGCATGGGCCGCCCATTCTGTCTTCTTTCTCTGCTGTTACTTTTACGAGAAGACCTTGTTTACTGTAAATTATGTCGGCCTGCGCAGCTTCTTGCCGCGGGATAAACAACTTTTAGGTGTGTCAGGACATAAAATCCAGGTGAAAATCCTTTAACAGATCTCTTCCTTTAATAAAAGCTGTGTTTTTTTTGTGTTGTCGTTGGCTGAAAATAGGTATAAAGAGAAAACAAAGAGCCTTATCTGCATACTGCAGGTAGAGGTTTTTAGCCTGAAATGTGCTCATGAATGTGACTGCTAATAGTTGCTGTCAACATATTTCTTAATTACGATTGTAATTCCGGTGTCCCACCTGTGTGTTTTAAGGATGTGTGTGCACGTTCACGTGGATTTTTGTTAGTTGAAAAGTTGTCCACATTTGTATGTTAATGTGTTCTTTGGCATCTCGTTGTGTCTTTACGCACACGTCAACCGGTGTTTGTGTGTGTGTATACATAGGTATTCATTTGCGTGTGTCTGCGCGTGTGTCATCTCCTCCATTTCTATGGAAATCAAACGCCGCAGCAGCCACAAGTTTACACATTCCCCCTGTTTTGACTCCATTCAATCAACTGTGTGCATAATTACCCTGGTGCCGTATGGTAATCTATTGGGACCCAAATATTGCAGTTTGACAAATCCTTCATTTGTATTCAGTCGCTACACAAAGCATCAATCGTGCTTTAGCACACACGCTGCCCACCAACCCCCTCACCCTCCCTCCTCACACACACACACCCCCACCCCGCCAACCACGCCCCTCCCCACTCCCCAGAAACACAGAGCAGTGTGGAACCGAAAGCTGGCTGATTAGAACAGCAAGACATGCTGGGATCTGGGTTTGTCATTAATATTTCCCTCTTCCAGATGGTGCCTCCTACAATGCAAAAAGACACCACCACTGGGCCAGCAGACAGGGAGGGGCCTTGTTTTGGAGGGAAGGACGAAATAAAGGGAAAAACACAGAGCTGAATTAAACATCTTTTCCCCCTGAAGATGGAAGGCCAGATGACAGCTGCTGGCTTCTGCCTCTCGCTGTATTACAGCCGTTCTCTCATCACTGTATTTATTCTTCAATCTCACCATTCATCGCAAAAGACATCCATCACGCCACAATGAAGTTATTCGAGTGGTGTTTATCTGTTTAGATTACACTCAACCAATAAGAAGACTAAAAAAAAAAAAAAAAAAGCGAGGATCCATCCAACAAACTCCAGGATGATTTGCTTTTCTTAATCCTCCAAAATTATGTGTGCATCTCATCAATGCACACACGTGCCACTACACAAATCCCCACAATCCCACACTGCCGGAGGGCGACTGTTTGAACCAGTGACATTTTGAGCCTTATTACATGCTCACAACACAACACAACACAGCACAACAAACAAGTAGACCAATTTCAGTTTCCCCTCTCTCTCTCTCTCTCTCTCTCTCTCTTCTGCCCCCTCACTGTCATTTTCTTTCCTCTTTCATTCTGTTTGGGATTGAGGATGAGGGCTGGGGGGAGGAGGGCTGCAGTAAACAAGGGCGGAGAGAGAAAGAGAGATTAGCACCAGCTAATAATCCCCTCTTTCAACACGTGCAGCTTCATATTTCCAAATTAAAGTGGAGTGCAAGAAAAGGGGCTTATAAAACATTAAACGTCCTCTGGCTCAATCGGCGTGCGCACATTACACCCCTCCCAGCTCTGCCCCGGGGGCCTGCAGAATACTGTGGGATTTGCAGTGCTGGAGTAAACTAAAGCCATACATCACCCAACTGATCAGGCCCTGGGAGACGGGCCCGGGCCAATCATTTTGAGGTTAAACAATGTAATTTGGATCTTGTAAGTGCAATTTATTTTGCCCGTCAGACAGAGGCATTGAAACATTTTCTCTTTTTTTTCTTCCCCCCCCCACCCCTTCCTCTGTTAGATAAAAGGAAGGATGCTGTTTGGGAAAGAGGGAGCGGGACCCGCAGAGGTGAGACATCAGCGGTCATTTGCTGGTCGGAGAGAGAAACGAGCAGGAAATGAAACAATGACTCACTTCCTCAAATAAACATCGGAGGTGGTTCTCGTTAGAAAAGACTCTGTTTGCATGAAGACAAAATAAAGTAGGCCTATTCTTTTTTTTATTATCAGGAAAAGCAGGCATGACATTTTTTCTACATATATGCTATATATATACTGATGTTTAGCACCTGTGATATTTACCATGTTTAAAACCCCAGTGTAGCCTGTTGTAATGATAACATTTGCTAATGTGCTTTGCTAACACTGGGTACCGCTACGGATGATGGGAGTGTTGCTACAACAAAAGACCCGGCAAACACATTGTGACCTGCTAATGGCAATAAATGAAAAAACAAGTGAAAAGACAAGCACACCTATTTGAATTTATCCAGAGAAGAACATGAACGTTTGTACTAAATTTCATGGCAGTCCATATAGTAATTATTGAGACAATTCATTTAATACCACAAATGTCAACCTCATGCTACAAGACAAATCAGTGGATCAACAAAGGCAGTAGGGTTCATCCTCTGGGGATCTATTCAATAATTATTAAGATATTTCAATCAAGACCAAAGTCATGGACAGAGCGACTGAGAGACACTGTTCAAGAGAATTTTTTAGAGGAAGCTACTCTTAATATGAAACAAGAAATTAAGCGTGCTTCTGATGGGGACCTGTTTGTGAAGAGGCCGAACTGCTTTAAGCCTTGAATTGATCGACCAATAAATATTTGATGGACTTTTTTTTCATACGCTGTTTGTAAGTGTGCTCAGGTCGCACATTACATGCTCCGTACATCTAACAGCTAAAGTGGACACAAACCTCATTGATTTCCCTCAAGGCTACAGAGAAACCTTGTTAGGGAAGGTCAAGAACTTTGCCATTTGAACCCTTTGATACCTCTGGTCTTCAAGTCCGTCATACTGTACGATTGGGATTTCGTCCTTGCTCTGGTCCTCCAATAACCACAACTGCAGTGTGCCAGCGCTAATGACTAAATATCAGCCATTATATCCAGACAGTATGGGTTGTCTCAACAAGAATGGGATTACATACTCTCTGAATCACTGGGAGATTTGCTGACCACCAAGACCCAAAGCCAGTTTAATGTCCCCTCCAGTGAGAGTTATGTGAGCGAGAGTCCTGTTATCCTCTCCTCGCGAACGTATGTTTTGGTTATGTCTCTTAATGTGTGCTGGGGTTGATGTCGGTCAGGAAATCTCCTGCAGTTTAGAGGATTAGAAGCTACAAAGTGCCGCTGGTGGAAGGAAAGAAGCGGCCATTTGAGTGATACAAGTGAATTAAGAGATTAAGATGGTTTAGAAAGACTGATTACAAAACCATAGGGGTTTAGGAATGGAAAGACAAACCGTGATCCACCACTTTGGTCCAGACCGAAGTATCTCAATGGCTATGAGATAGACAGCCATAACATTTTGGACAGACATTAATATTCCTCGGAGGATGAACCTGCTTACTTTGGTGATCCTCTGACTTTCTATCTGGCTCCACCTGCAAGTTGTCATTTGTTCGACACCTCGACATCACCTCGAAATTTGGTTCAAACATTCAAGTCTCATTCTGCGCCATAGACTGTATAAAATATGGACGTAGTGTCCGTGACGTCACCCATAGATTTCTGAAGAACAAAAATGAAGCAAATCGTAGTGCTTAGCCATCTTGGTAGCCTACCTCCGGTTACTCCAAATATGGACAAAGAGGTGGAGCGAGGGCGGAGCTGAGGCGGGTCCTATGGGCCGGCTGAATGAACGCTATTGGCTGAAAAAAGCCGCTTTATTCGAAATAATCAAACTAGCTACGGCTAACCAGCTAGGTTAAATGCTAAATATCGTTGCTAGCCGGCTAACCCCACGACAATCTCCTTCCCAAACTCAGTGACTAGAATTAGCCAGGGTGACGCCCTTTAGACCGTCAGTGGCTAGTTGTCAATCAAAGTGGTGCCACTTAGATAAAAATTCGCCCCCCCCCCCAGAGTTGTCATGGAGTAGAAAAACAGCTTATGAGACTAGAGCCATGTTTTGAACCAGGCTGTAAATATGTTTTTTTCTGTCGTAAAATGGGACATTTTAACATGGGGCTCAAATGTAATTGACTCCCTTCTGCAGCCTGCTCTAGTGGTTATTGGAGGAACTGCAGCTTTTTTGCACTTCCGCATTGGCTTCATTTTTCAGCGCCGGAGGTTGCCACTTGTTCTGCACATATTAGCCTGCTGAGGTTAGTATTTAATTTATAGCACTGCTGTGCCTAAGTACAGTCTCACAGAGCCACTTGCGCAGCTGCAGACTCGTGTTATTACAGTATTTCAGCCGGTTGAACCTTTACTACCATCCCTTACTCACATTCAGCTCGACACTTATTGTCGTTTCATTGTATAAGTACTTGTGAATTGACGATGAATCGAAGCTAAATTGGAAATTACAATCGTGTCATTCAGAAGGAAAGTGCAAACATGACTCACAGGCTTAAAAACCTCTCATTTGTCAGGATGTCAAGTATACCTCAGCTTTTTCCTCCAGTATGACACAGAAATAAAACACACACAATCCAAGTGAAATCTGCATTTTTCTAACTCCGGATCATGCTCTGCAAAGTAATAGCTAGATTTAATTGAAGGGATGTAATTATCTCCAAGATCTAATTGAATCCACATGACATGAAATTCTGTTTCTCCAAAGCGAATCAAGGGAGGCGTGGATGGACTTTAACAACAACTTCTCGCTGCTTCCCATCCGTAGCCTCATTCCCCCACGGTGGAAC
Organism: Centropyge bicolor; assembly: GCA_037975185.1. Taxonomy (NCBI): domain Eukaryota; kingdom Metazoa; phylum Chordata; class Actinopteri; family Pomacanthidae; genus Centropyge; species Centropyge bicolor. The sequence goes on along the minus strand of JBBMOC010000170.1, from coordinate 72,798 downwards.
ATTGTTAATACAAAGAGCAAACAGCAAAGTTTAGCCAAAGCTATACTGCCAGAGATTATTCTGGAACAAATCGATCCAAAAGTAGCCTGCCAGGCGGTGCAACTGTGTCCTAGGAAAGTGTTGAGGAGAAGAAGAACAAACGGAATGAATAAGAAAATGAAAAAAAAAAAAATGGAGAACAGATAGGGGGGAGATAGAAAGTGCTGGCCACTGCAAAGTCTCCAAACAAAGAGGATATGTGAGGCGTGTACCTCAAGCCTTTTTCCCTTAAAAGAAGAGCCAGTAAGCACTTTTCTCTGTGCTGAAAAGCTAGCTCTCGCTCTTCGTGTCACATCAGCAGTTTTTTAGCGAAGCTCACAAGCACCATATCCAGGTGAGGGGTGTATGTTAAGGATTTCTTCCTTTCCCCTATCAGTCTCTTTCACTCTTCCTCACCCCGCCCCCCCGCCTCTCCCTTCCTCTCATCCTCTGCCAATATGTCTCTCCCTCGTTCTCCCCCTCTCCTTCGTGCACTTTACAATTCTCTTTCTGTCTCCCTCAAGATGTTTCAAAGCTCGTATCACTCCTTTCAGTCTCTCCATCTCCCCCCCTTTCCCCCCCCCAGTCTCTTTCTCACCAACTCTCTCCTTCCAGACTGCGTGTGTGCACATGTGCGCTTGTTTGTAAGCGTATTCCTTTACATTTAAAAATCCATATTTGCTCTCCGTCTTCTCGTGATATCCCATCAGCAGCTTGAAAAGAGAGAAAAAAAACACATGGTCTGTGAACGTACATGCTCCTCAAACACTCATCTATAGATCACGGCATCCTCTCCTGTTCTTATCAGTGATAAAAATGTGTCAGCAAAAATTTATGACTGAATGACTAAATATTGCATGTGTTCAGACTTTCGATTTTGCTGAAGATGTATAGTCATGGCAGTTTTATTTTTGTTTCTGCTGTGCTTTTTTTTCAGCGTTTAATGGGTAATCACATTGTGGAAATCTTGTTTACCGATGAAGGACAAACAGAATATGTGCAAATGACTTTAAGCACACTCTTAGACAAACACACCCAAACTGAGCGCAAGCGAGCGTGCACACACACACACACGCAAGCACGCACGCACACATACATGCAAGGGTCCCTGGGTGGTTGAATAGCAGAGCTATTCATGCGACTGGAACACCCCCGACTGTGAACACCACTTTCCCTAGAAAGTAAAGCTGGGGCACAAATCACATTTTCTGCACAATTAAAGCAGGGCTGCGGCTAAGTGTATCAGAGACTTGCTCTCTGCAGGAGCCCAGGGAGTCAGCAGGCCCATCCCCTCTTCCACCATAATGGCAATGTGATGAAGATGGTTTCTCTGTAATTAGTTTCTGAAAGTTCTCATTCAGTGAGTGAGGCCACAGACCGAGTGGCAGAGAAAAGGCCACTTTGTTCTGCAACCCTGCACTTACAGCACAGACCTGCTCTGAAAGGAGGCTGATGACGAACCAGGTTGGACAGTTGTGTCTGTGAGAAATTGTCAAAGAAAGAATAATGCTTGCACTTTTTGAAAACAACAACATACATTACACATACAGTCTTTTGAGTCAACACGAATTTGTAAATTCTGTGCACATGTTATTTAATAATGCACCGAAAATTTGGCCACCGAAAATTTTCTGGCTCAAAAGTGCATTTTCGAAACAAGACGTTGTGATGACGAAGAAAAAACACGCCCACCCTGGGTGGTTGCCGCCTCTAGCCATTTTTAAAATGCGCGTGTAGCGGCGCCAGTGTTTGTAACTAGGCAACTGTGACGGTCCCCGGCACACAGATTTAGCTGGCTTTAATCTTTCCTGTGTTTTATTTAGTTCATTATTGTCACATTTAGTGTTGAAATGTGTTTGTGACAGACATGTGTATGGGACATTTATGAAATACGGGACAAATCGCGTCCCGTATTAGTTCAAAAGAGGAAGCAACATTTCATTTTCAAATAAAGGACAATTCCGTATTTTCGGGATGTTTGGCAACCCTACCGGCACGCGCACGTCTGGATAGTTGCCAACATGTTTGTTTTATATTGTGCATTGTTTTAATGTCAGTGTTAATAAATATTTTCATAATTTTGTAATTGATTTATTCTTTGGAGCATTAATATTAATTTATGCAATTGCAATGCCTTGATTTTAGTGAGGTTAGTACACATAGCCACGAATGCAATGGTAATAATTGGCATAATAATTTATTTCGGTGTTCGATTTTCGGTTTCGGCCAAGAATTTCATTTCGGTGCATCCCTAATGTTATTTAATGTCACCTGGTGGTGTGTTTTAAGGCAAGCAAAAGGTCCCAGAAACACACTGAAGGCAAACATAAACACTGAACTCACCTAAGTTGCACGAACACCAACACACCTGACACTGAGACATCTCAACATAAGGATTGCCTTCTTGAAAGTAGTGCATTTGCAACCTGGTATATGAAGTGTATTGAGTCTGAAGAGAACTTATGGGTCTGAGGTCACAGGCAGCAATTAAAGGCAAGATAGTTAGATTATATTACCCCATTACCCCATGTTCTACTACTGAACCCAAGTTTTTAAAAATTCAAAGTTTCAGCGATTTAATGTAGTTGTAAATGTAAGTTTGGCATTGACTCTATATGAGGGCTAAAGTGCAATCACGGGAAAGAAGCCCATAACCAGAAAAATAGCCCCCTTTTCCTTATCATCACTGCACTGGTGTCTAGAAGGAGGCTTGATGCTGATGGTGGTGGGTCAGGTGGTGAATGGATGTTTGGCAGGAGCTGGAGACAATGAAATAAAGGAGCAGCTGATTGGGTAAAGAGCACTGTGATTGGTGATATCTCCGGTGAGAGAGAGACGGCTTTGGGCATTTTTAAGTTTGCTTGAGTCGATGATGTCTATTGAATTTTATATCCTGGTTTTCATATAGAACTTAAAGGAGCTGAGTGTAGCTTTAAAGAGTAGGAGAATGATGGAATGAATTAGTCCTCCCAGTGTAAATTACACTAACCTATATTTTCATCAGTATGGCTGAGTTCACAAATCAGAAGTTATGTTGAATGAGCAAAAATCAGAGCTTGTTTTAGAGACTTTTACTCTTTCTTCAGGCAGGTAAAAAAGACAGACGGACACAACTTCAGATAACAAAGTCAGCTGAACACAATCACGCAACATGTGCTGCCGACTGCTGCGGTGCCAGTGCCACCAGCTGCCTGATGAAGGTCCCTCATTGCCAACTGGCTGATGAAGGGCCAGTGAAGCCACCGCCGACAATATGCGTGATGAGTGTGAGTTATCAAGCGCTCTTTGTGAGCGAGCAAGGACGAGGTTTCCAATCTGATCTCAAACTCAGAATTCAGCTTTTTTTGCAGCAATATTAAGGCAAATTTATTACAGTCATTTAGTAGTTTACAAATATGTTCCTATATCATGAGCTGTATTTATAAAGCAAGCAAACTGCAGGTGTATAAGCCAATAAGTCTTTATTATCCTGACTGTGTCCAAACACACAGGAACATTGAAACTGAAGCTCAACAAATAACGATTCATATTTGTGTTTATGCAAATCCCTATTAATGAAAGTAATGCAAAGACTGTATCTTCCAGCTCAGACAGCCCCTTGGGAGTGGGGTGCTACAGGTCTAATTGGTGACAGTCAATAAAGATGGAAGGTGAACGAGGGATTCTGCAGCTGAAGTGCTGCCACGTGAGGTTTTACTGTGAATGGTACCAGGGGCAGGATGCACTGGGAATGTTTATTTCCTTCACAGAACCTTCTTAAAGCAACACATAAGAGCCTTGGTTTTAGACAGAAGTAAATGGTAGATGTTTGAAAAACAGTACAGAAGCAGTGGATTTTGGAAGAAAAAAAAGAGTGCACTGATTAGGGATTGACTCCTGTGTGGTTAAAACAGAGGACGTTTTCAAGCTCGCATGATTAGATGGTACGAACCAAGAGGGAATTAAACTGACCAGCAAAGAAGAAGCAGGAGAATTTATGGAAAGAAGCCAAGAGGTGTAACTTGACTGATGAGAGAACGAAGCAGCAGGGTCGAAAGATTTAAGGATTAAGTCTTCCTGATTGAACTTGCACTAAACTCCATTAAGTGATGCTATATTACATATATAGGCAACAAGCTCACAGGAATCAATAGAACATTGGTTTATACTGACCTTGTACTCCTAACAGATAATTCTTTTCATTATTTATTTTAGCTTATTTCCTGAGTTGGATCAATATGGTTCTGATGATCTTAGGAATAAAGTGGTCCAAGATCTGATCCTGGACCATTTATGGTACATAAAATATCTACATAAAGCAGTTTAATATTAGAATATGACACAAAGAAAAAGGAGGGGATTTTTTTTTAAAAAAAGAGCACAAAAAAGACAATTAAAACAAGAATCATTTCAACACATTTCACAGTGATTTAAGTTTGAGGGTTTCAGTTATGGTGGTAAAGCTACCATCGAGAACTGCACCGTCCAAAGCTGTACCAATATGCTTGAGTCCACTTCGGGTTCTCAATATGACATCTATGAAGGGGGAGATTAGAGCATGAATCACAAATACTTCCTGCTGCCGCCTGGGAGAGCCCTGAGGAAAATGCATGTGACCCAAGCATGAGGAATTTTCAGGAGCTGTCAGCCGAGATCAAACTCATTTGCAGACCACAAGCTTCGGTGTGCAAACATGGGCGCGACGTGGAGATTGGATTGTTGCTCCCTTCCTTCCTCTCTTCTCATCGGCTCACTTTAGATTTACAATTCACTGTTGTAAAAGCAATGACAATCACGCAGATTAAAAAATAACTTGTAAAAAAAACCCCCATCAATAAGAGGTTAGATAACAAAAGAAAAGCCAAGCCAATTATAAAACTACTCACGTGTTTTAACATGTAGTTGGATATTGGAGGAGATGGCATGTTTGTTCATGTTTATTTGTTTTTTACTCTTTTACCACTACCCTCATTAAGAACATTCACATTGTAATGGAGTAAACAGATATGCTCTATATTTCCCTTTGTTGGAATGGGCACCCTGTTTATTCAAGCCTCACCTCTTCCACCCTATTAGCTGCAACCCCGATGACCTAATTACCATGCATACACTCTCTTTTTCTCCTCAAGCATAACCAAAGAAATCCACTGGACTGTGTACATTTACATATATGCCTCCGCGTGTGTGTTTGTGCCAAGCAGCAACCTCCGGCGCTGAAAAATGAAGCCAATGCGGAAGTGCAAAAAAGCTGCAGTTCCTCCAATAACCACTAGAGCAGGCTGCAGAAGGGAGTCAATTACATTTGAGCCCCATGTTAAAATGTTCGATTTTACGACAGAAAAAAACATATTTACAGCCTGATTCAAAACATGGCTCTAGTCTCATAAGCTGTTTTTCTACTCCATGACAACTCTGGGGGGGGCGAATTTTTTTATAAGGCGTTCGTTTAACATATACAGCATACATCATTATGCACAATTCATAGCTGTCAATCTAAGTGGCGCCACTTTGATTGACAACTAGCCACTGACGGTCTAAAGGGCGTCACCCTGGCTAATTCTAGTCACTGAGTTTGGGAAAGAGATCGTCATGGGGTTAGCCGGCTAGCAACGATATTTAGCATTTAACCTAGCTGGTTAGCTGTAGCTAGTTTGATTATTTCTTATAAAGTGGCTTTTTTCAGCCAATAGCGTTCATTCAGCCGGCCCATAGGACCCGCCTCAGCTCCGCCCTCGCTCCACCTCTTTGTCCATATTTGGAGTAACCGGAGGTAGGCTACCAAGATGGCTACGCACTACGATTTGCTTCATTTTTGCTCTTCAGAAACCTATGGGTGACGTCACGGACACTACGTCCATATTTTATACAGTCTATGCTGAATAATAAGATCAAACATTTTTGAAAGTGTTCAACAAATTAGGATTTTTATACTGGACTTTTTAGTTTAAAGTGGAGGCTTTTTTTTCTAGATTTCCTGGCTACATGTGCAGCCACCAATGGTGACAGATTTGATCTGTCATGTCACCGCTCATCCACCAAGACCTCACAGAGAACATACAAGTCTGCTATACTCCTTCATGCATCCAAACCTTTTCTCTGCCTTCGCTCTCCCAGAAGCCCAGACAGTAAAACACAAACAGCCATGCCAACTTCCACTGTCTTGGAGGGATCTGGCTAACCAGCCTTAGCGGTGAGTGTGCCGGGCTCCCCTTTAGCTGTGGCACTGGGCCGTGGGGGCTATGGGGAGATAATCCTGGGCTCCGCTGAGTGGAGCAGGCATCAGACACATAGGGAGGAGTGGATTACCCCGACTGGTAGAGATAGCAACAAGCTTCAGGGTGGGAGGGGTGGAGGTGGTGGTGGTGGGGGACTCTGGCCCAGATAAGAGCACAGGAGAAGGAGCAGGGCTACAGGAGGGGATAAGACAGGGGGGGAGGAGGAGAAGGAGTCCAGTATTGAGGTAGTAAGCAGAAAATGGGAGATGAGGATCTGGAGAATAGACTGTGGAGGAAGAATGGATTTAGTGAGACTCAACGTAAGCAAAGGGCATTTTTTCTGTGCATTTGTATTATCTTTTTAGTTGTGCTGAGTGTGTGTCAGGTGCTGAACTGTTTGGTAGAGGAGGCCTAATTTTTACACTGTGAAATTAAAAAGTGATCGTTTTCAGAAGAAAAGTTAGAAACTTTTTCATACGGCGGTTACTTCAGTTAACTTTACTAAATCTCCTTCTTACTGTATAATAATAATAATAATATTAATAATGAAAGTAATATTAAGAGTGTGGGCAATTAAACCAGGAACATAAAGGGTAGAGATAAAAATAACACTATAGGCTTTTCAGTTCAATACAATTGGAACGTGCACAATTTTATTTCTGTAAATGTCTAATGGTTTACCTCTTTAGTCAATACCCTATCATTCACAGCAATTCGAGTATCGATCACCTCACTTCTGTGGAAATTGCTACAATGTGACTCATTGATTCAGCTTGCATTACTGATGCGAAAAATTGGCCTTTAAATGGCATCTCTATTCGACAGGTAATGACATTACTCTGTAATACTTTGATACTTTCACTATATGCATTTATTACACATTTCTGTCACATTATGTCGCCTATTTTCCTGCCATTTATTTTTAAATAGTCCATCCCCCTTGACAGTCCCATTAGTCCTGTGAAAAGCACCGTGAGTTCTTCTCGCTGCAGTTTTTTTTTTAGTGTCTCTTGAACTGCACCGAGCCCAGACGAGTAGCGTTTAGAGTCTATTCATAAAGCTGTGAGTCATTGTCTATCGCTAATGCTACCTTCAGGCATTCAAAAGTCTGAACCATAAATGTTGTCATTTGAAGAAAAAAAAATGGATCAGCGCTGCACTTCAGCTGAAATTAGAGAGTGCAGTTGATCTAGTTTTTCCATGATTTTTTACCACACACTGACCGTAATTTAGAAGGCTGTTGACAAAAAGCACTCATAATGTTCATAATTCGAAATGATGTTGAGCCACAATGGGCAGTAAGGAGTTAACCTAAAACCTTCTCCCTCCTTTATACATCATTGATCTTTTCACACTAATTAAAGCATAGCCAAGACTATTTAACCAAGCTAACGAGAACAGGCAAATCCAGCCTTCCTAACACTGGGAGACCATGGCAGCGAAGTACACTCGACCTGCAAACCGACACACAAAAGAGAGCGAGTGTGTGTGTGTGTGTGTGTGTGTGTGTGTGTGTGGGTGAGAGGGAGCTGAAGATAATTAACTACAATTCAAACCCAGCAATTAAAAGGCAAAAGGACAAGCCAGATAACAAAAAAAAACAACAGAAACTAATAGCTTTATTTATTAATTTATTTATTAGTTTCTACTGTTAAATTGCTATATTAAAGGAACAGTGCGACATTTTGGAAAATATTATTGTTAATAATAATATGATTGTTATAAGAATGATTGATACACATGACCTGAGTGAGACGAGACTTTTCTTAGCGTAATTTTAACGTAAAGTCTAAAATTCCTGGTCCTGGTCAACAAATACTCAGAATCATACAGAAATGCACAGAATCCCTCACAAAACCACAGTGTTTCATTCAGCGTTGTTTTATATAGTGTTTACATTTTGTGTAGATAAAATGTTTGTGAAATGCTGATTAGTGAGCTTTTAAGGTGCAGGTAGTCGATTGTTTTTTTGTTTTGTTGTTTGTTCGGCTAGCTGTTTCCCCATGTTCTCAGTCTTTAAGTGAAGCTAAGCTAAACCTCTTTTGGCTGTTGCTTCATATTCAATATCAGTACCAATCTTCTATTCTAACTCTCGGCAACTATTTTTTGAGACTAAACAAACTCTTTTTTTTTTTCTTTTTGAACCAAGTCTTTTTATTTGAGATTTTCACCATATACATAATACAAAACATAATACAAATAATAACCAATCCCTTAGCACCCCCCCCCCATCCCCCACCCGCCAGACCTATACTACTACCTCAAAGACATAATAAATCATATTATATACTTATTGATAAGTTTAGTCATGTATACAAATATATCAAAGACAGAGAGAACATAGGTGACAATACCAGTAAGGGGTTCACATGTGCTCCAGGGTTACATTTTTTGCATCCATTTGATCCACAAAAGTCAAAAAAGGCTGCCATGTTGCATAGAATTTTCTAAACAAACTCTCTCTAAGAAACCTTACAGTTGTTTGAAGAAGTTATTATATTGAACGTACCTCATCATATTTTTCATCTTTTGCCATCATCAAAAATATGTGTGTCTTTAATGCTGTATGGAAAGTATTACTGCACATCTGGGCCGTGAAATACAAACCAAACTATGCCCACTATATATTAAAATTATCTATATATACCATGGATCTATAGGTAGTTGGATGAATGCATATCCTCTACATCCATTACGCTCCTCTGTTCAGTGATTCTTACATCAATTAGACAGACGTGAAAGCAGAGAGAAAGCAGGGAGCGCCTCACAGAAATGAAATGTAACCAGTAGCTCATCTGGTGGTGCTCACCCAGGGGCGTCTGCTAGCCGGGGTAAAATCCCCATACTATGAGGAGTCACGATCAATAATGCATCTGCGTGGATGTGAGGGACGCAGCTCAAAGGCATTTGCTTATCTCAGATGCCAGTTACCACTTTCATCCCGGGGACATGCCGCGCTCGTGCAGGGGAGCGTGTGTGTGGGGAGGTCGAGAGAATGCAGTATTTACACACTTCCCATCATGTGTTATTTATTTCACACCTTGATGTTTTCATCTACCCGGTGCCTCTGAGGAAATCAGTACTCATAAAGCAAGAATCAACACAGGACTTTTAAGTCACTTATACAACTGTGTGTGTGTGTGTGTGTGTGTGTGTTTTCACCTGTTGTCCTAGTTATAGAATCTAATTGAGCCGAGCATTTGCTCAAGTAAGCGTTCGGCTAAGTCCAAAGAGGTGAAATAGAAAAATGAAAGACTGATTTTAACAACAGTGAGTTCGAGGCAGCCACAGTGTGAAGTTTCCACTGCTTTTTTTGACTTTGCTCTCATTATTCTTAACAATATTTTTCCACACATGACAATATGAATGCGACCAGTGCTGCCATATTGACAACCTGGAAACATACTTTTGAGTTTTTTTGGCAATCATTCCTATTATTACATTCTGACCAGTCTAATTGCTTAGATCTGGATATGCACTGACACAGTTAGACACTAGTTTTACAGCAAATGAGCAGTCACACAATCTGGCAGGTTGTGAACAGATCCACACTTCTGCCATGTTGTCCAAAGCCAAATTATGTGGAAGCAAACATGAAGATCAACACAGCAAAACGACCATTACAAAGATATAGACTGTATAGGGCAAAGCTGAACAGTAGGAAAATGGCTCTTTAATTTTTTTCACAAAAATATCTAATTGTGTGTCTTTTTAAAAATGGCTGCTCTACATCCAATTATTCAGCCATTATTATTGGGTTATAACTGAAGGAACCACAGGCAAAACTACAGTAAGTAAGTTTAGCAAAAAAAAAAAAAAAAGTGAAACACATTCCATCAAGGTTGTTGAGTGAAAGTAAAGTAAGTGTACCTCCTCCGACAATTTCTCCATGCTTGTTTGTGAATCACACAGAGAAACAAATCACCTGGCCAGCCGCTGAGTGAAGCAGTGGGGGAGCAATCAAAGAACAGATGCGGAAACTCTTTGGACCACATTTTCAATAGAGTGAGAAAATTGCTACTGTGGCGATTGTGCCGCTGTACGAGTTCCCAACATCAAGGAGGCAAAGGCAGACTGGTAGCTGGATGTGTGAAGACATTGAGGAACTGAGTCTAATCACTTATGCTTCTTATTTCCTGTGCAATCTATTAGTGAGCTTTCAGGAACTGTTTTAATCAAGCGCAGGTTACTCGAGTGCTGTGGAACACAAAAGCCGCGCTGCCGGACATTCGTTAGTCGTATGTTCCATCGGCTTGTTATCATCGTATGAATAACACAGCAATTAAGTCATTTAATGCAGTCTGCAAATGTCAGAGAGAAAGAAATGTCAGGTATATGGAGAGGGAAAGTCTGCGTGGATGGATAGGTCAAACAAACATGAGACCCAGGAGACGGGTGTTCACGTCACGTTTGAAGCCAAAAGTTAACATTGACTCTTTCTAACTCAATTTAACCATAATCTTTTTCTAACTGAACTGCAAGCCTTTCATAATGTTAACCACGTGCCACAGAAGTAAATGCAAAACAATAACCTTTGCATTACCTTTATCCATGCAAAATTGATCGTAGGTGTGTGCGCTGCACGCGATTTGAAAGTGTACTAAGTCGTATTATATGAACGCAGATCGATGAGACCGGGTTGGTTCAATGTTTAACCTCTGTGAGCCAGTGAGGAAGAAATAGAATAAATTACGTGTTGGCTCACAAACACACTTGAAAATCTGACATTGTATTTCACCATTTATCCTGTTTTTAAAGGTTTGTATAAACACTCATTTATATAGTTTTCACCCGCTTTGTCGTCCATCTATTCACCATCCACTTGTCTTAATTGAGCTAAGAACAGAACAAACATACCCTCCTCTTCACTGCAGCCATCACGTCCACGTGTTGACGTTTTGTTAAGCAAGACATTAAAACCTCAAGAACCGGAGCTTTGTATAGCAGTTCATTCACAACTGGTGTGTGTGTGTGTGTGTGTGTGTGTGTGTGTGTGTGTGTGTGATTGTGAGGCTCTGTAAAGTGCTTTGTAAAGTACTTTGCACTGCTCTCAGGCACTATGTAAGTGCAGTCCATTTACCATTCACTTGGTAGGAGTGTCTACCAATCACTGTGATCTGAGTGGAACTTCAGGAAACTGTTTCACATTATTTTAATCGTGCAGGTCTGGATGGGGGCCAAAGGTCGCGATAAACAGCCAGTAACAAGCAATATCAGCGGATAAATTGATCCTTTCCTTCTGTTAAAAGAAGAGCTGCTGGGTGTTAGGTTAACTGAAGGATTGATTTTTCAAATATTGAACAACAGTGTGTTGACTTCCACTAATGACCCCATGGACACTGGAGTGTCAGCCTGGAATGACATGTGGTTTGGATAATACCTTCATGGTTTGATGCCTACGAGCACATCAGAGCCGCTGAGGCCACCAAGGACGAACAAGGATTTGCCAGTTGTTGTTAGGTTTGTGAACACTTGGAGATGGATTGTACATTTTAATGTTTCTGTGCTTGGTTTTCACTCAAATTTCAAAAGGCTTTCTTATAACCTTAATTAAAATAGCTCCAGTGGAAACTCCCACAGCCCTTGGCCTCGCGAGCTCAACGGCTGAGCCATGGTTTTAGAAGAGGAGCGGTGAGACGGTGTTCAATGTGCCACTAATTAGCTGTAGGTATTGTGTTGTAGGGCTGCACGATTATGGCCAAAATGATAATCACGATTATTTTTATCAATATTGTAATCACGATTATTATCATCATTATGTTAGGTAAAACATACCTTTTTATTGCACTCTTATTTTAAACAAATAAGTCTTCAAATTCAAACTTCAAATAATCATAAATCATAAACAATAAACTAAAATTTACCCAAAGACAAAGAGAAATAAGTATGCTATTGCAAAATGCACAAAATGAAGCCTTATTGCATCCGTTATTTCAGCGTGTCTTTGAGAGGTGGATGGATACGGTGTCGCCCGGTGCAGGGTTGCTGTTATGGTTATCTGGGTTGGCGCTGGACACAGATGGGGATTTAGTGGACCAGCGTTACCTTTGGCCTTCATGCATTCATCATATTTGGGTTTGTGGTGTTTTTTCAAGTGGTTGAATAAGTTAGTTGTGTTGCTCTGTGGAGCAGACACAACTCTGTGGCACTCTTTACATATGACGTCCTTTTGGTCAACATCACTTGCCCTGAATCCAAAAAACCTCCACAACCTGGCTACCAGCACTCACGATAACCCCGCCCCCAGCTCCTGACGTAATCGGTGCTTAGCTCTTCACCAGCGAAATGTTAGTGCCTGCTAAGCATAGCATTATAAAATATTTGAAGCTACCGCTGCTGCAGGGTTCGCTCGCTTGCTGTTTAGGCAGTGTAATGATGAGGCCCTAACCTATGGGTCGCCCCCTGGTGGTTGGCTGACTACTGGGTTGAGAAAGTGCTTGATTTGACATGCAACAGAGCTCGCTTTTTAAATGTTAAAATCGCCGACGATCATCTCAATTTAATCGTGGCAGCCAAAACGAGATCGTGATTAAAATTCGATTAATTGTGCAGCCCTACTGCGTTGTTATCAAAATTCCCCCCCCCCCCACTGTGCCTTAACACCCTACATCCACTTGGTCAAAACAACTTTGAGCATTGTGACTTTCAATACTGTGACTCCAAACCTGACATATATCTGTGTAAATACAACATTTTAACCCAGATTCTAGAATAATGATCCACCGCACCAACAGTCATTTGATTAAACACAACTCCTTTGACGTGTGATTATTTCTACAGTAAAGACACAGACAAGGAGTCACACAGCTTGAAGTGAATAAAAAAGAGAGGCAGCTGAGTACACAGGCGAGGTGAGGAGAGAAATGAAAGGAGGTGAGAATTCAGAAGGGAAGAAGAGAGATGGCAGATACATTTCAATAAATCACTGCACCTGTAGGCCTTCACACACTGCTGTTTTAAAGCCCCTTGAGGCAAATTGTGATTTGTGATATTGGGCTATATAAATAAAATTGACTCGCCTTGGCTGTTCAGTGTTTTGCTGATTCATTTACGCTCACAGTTCACATCCAAGTATACCATTTTTTTTTCCTCCTGTGGACATTTCAAAATGTGGCCCCTGATGATCCACCCACCTCAGTTTTGTCACTGGCTCCCAACAATGTCCCTGCTCTTTGAAAATGTTTATATCAGCCCTACTCTCACTAAAGCAAAGCATTACATGTGAAATTGGATTTTCACGTAGGTGGGCCACTATCTGCATTTTACGTAACACACGGGCTGACATCCATACGCTGGGACTGCTGCTGTTAAAAAAACCCTCCTGGATCAGCAAAGCTCTTTTGGGTAATGCTCCTATTGGACCGGTTCCCTGCGGCTCTCCTCCTGCTTCTCCCCTCACCTCTCTCTGAACTGGCTAATCACATCTCTTAAAGCTGGGCCCAATGAGCCCAGCAGACAGCCTCTGGGGGTCCTGAGAACACACACAGGCCTCCATGTTGCAAAGTTTGTGTGTTAAAGTGTTTGCTACACAAACACATGCGCTGGTGTTTGTGCGTGTGTGAGTGTATGTGTTGAGCTGCTGTGGACAGGATATGGGGCTGGGATGTCATATTTCGTTTGCCTTAGCCAATGGATAACCTTGCACGTTGCCATTCACACAAGCGTTCACACACACACACACGGACACATGCACATGAATTCATTGCATCCCCTTGGCAATGTTTGGTGAATCAAAACCAAGGTCAAACAGAGTTCATCGCTCACACATGCACCCAACTGACTCAGACGGAAAAAAAAAAAAAAAAAAAAAAAAAAAAAACACAGACGCACACATTTCTCCACTATTATTTCCATATTTCTACTTGGTCTAAGAGTTTGCAGCCCCCGCAGTCAAATTTCTTAGATCCCATTCAGCCAGCGAGAATAGAGTTTTCACTCTGTTAACTGTATTTGGTATTCAAAGAAATTCATGGGCTGGAGATGGCGGTTCAACTAATGCTCACAAGCAACATAAACAAAAAGGATATAAAATATTCATGCAGCTAAAACAAGGATGGGGAAGTACAGTGTAAGCAAATCAGCTCACTTTATTTGCTTTCAGGCTTGCCTGTGCAGAAGTATAGCTTGATTAGTTGTCTCTATATGCCTAATTGTGCGGATTAAGTTGTGTTCAGTATAAGCAAAGTTTCTGCTGTATTAAAAAATGCAGTACAGGAAAAAAAAAGAAAGAAAGACACAATTTGTATCTCAGACTGAGGAAAATGCAAAGTTAGCAAAGTAGAGACAAAAAGAGGCTTAAAATGCTTGAAGAAATGTGTGAAGAGAGAAACTTATTCAGAGAAAAGAGCCGCGCAGAAACAGACAGAGCGAAGGATGGAGAATGTGAAAGCGCATTGATCAGCGCGGATTCGAGAACAAGCCCGGCGTGCTGGCTCGGTGTGATGTGGGCCCGGGCCCAAATCAGTCAGACAACACCTTTGAAATTCTCAATAGCTTCCTTGTGAATCAGCCGTCCCCTTTCACGGCTGCCTGGAGCAGATAACAGGCTCAACTCTGTTAACAATCTCACCTAATAGACTTCTCCCCTGTCAATCACATTTCAAAATACCAATACAGCCCAGGAGCTCACTCACTCACTCACTCACGCATGCACACACACACACACACACACGCTGAACACACATGCATGCACATTGCTTTCGCACTTTTCCGCCATCTTGGTCTGCCTTTCACTTGTGGGTCAGCTGTCTTCGGAGTACACTCCACCTGCACTTGCCTTTATGCAGTCAAAGTTTTTCTAAGTGAGCTGCACAACTTTTTCTCCCCTTGAACGCATCAGCACAACCAACTATCACAGAGCATCTTGAAGCCTGTATAAGTCAAATGTCAAATGTCAGTTGTTTGATTTTTGTTCATTTCTGTCTAATATTCGTTAAAAAAAACAACAACAACACACAACAAACTATACATTTTACTCTTTGTGGGTGAAATTTTAGTCTCATTTTTGTCATGCATTTTGATTTCTTATGGTCTTCTGTGCCTTTTGACGATACAGTTGTCTGATGGCTAATAAAAGGTATCGTTCTTGTTGCACATTGCTCATTCCATCCAATAATAACACAAAAGACAGTCAACTGAAAGTAACATAATTTTACATTAGCTTATCTTTTTATAAATGATGTGCTGGTCTGCATGTGTTCACTGTTTGATGGCTTGTTGTCTGATTGTCAGTGGATGGTAGGGTTGTAACTAGAGGTGTGCAATACCAGTATCGCCGATACCGATACCAATACCGATACTTTTAATATTTAAGGTTGTTTTGTGGTTTTTCCTTGGGACTTTTTTTGTTATAACCCAGGACAGAATTTGGACAAAGTTTAAAGGCGACTACAAAATACTTTATTATCAAAAACAGAAGCAATAGAGCAGTAAGTCAAAAAAAATTCCCCCAAACATTGTTATGTGTGCATTTTTTTTCTTAAAAAACAAAGTGAAAAAAATTATTATATGAGAGCAAATTAAAACAAAATCTTTTTAGAGGTAGAGTGTTGAGAAACTACAATACAAATATAAAATTGAATTTCCCCCCTTCAGTGCACTTCTTTTCTGGATTTTTCTCAATTAAAAAAGTGTACAAAATTATCACACCACAACAAATGTGATAAAAAAAACTAGTATGCCTGCCGCTGCTGAGTTACGTGACGGTCATCAGAGCACAAGAGGGGGAGGAGGAGAAGTCCAGCAACCTGGCTGTCGCCTCTTTGACGAGACCAAGAGCGAAACTGACATTAAAGTATCGATCTCATCACGCTAGTATCGATCCGAGAGCGATACCAACTTGGTATCGACACTATCGATATTTGGATCGATCCGCCCACCTCTAGTTGTAACATTACACACAAGTCATGGTTTGGTTCATACTCCAGTTTAGGAGTCATGGTTTGAAGCCGACACACCATCCCTGTCTGATCCACAACTCTCCCCATTGCATCTGCAGTCACCCCTGAATTTTCCCAAACACTTGATCTGGAGGATGCAGGCAAGTCTTCCAGCTCCAGCCTTTCATTTGTGCTCGCCATTGTGTGACTAACTCACATGCCAATCAGCTCGTTGTGCTAACGTCAGCACGTTTTCATCCAGAACTTGCGCTTGTGAACTTTTTGCATTACACGCATCAAACCACATAGCCTGTAGTCTGCATGCAGCTGCATGGACCCCTGTACTGTGATGCTTCAGCACAAATACCGTTGCAAACCATTGCAGCCCCTGCATACTGTAGGTTACTTTAGTCGAGAAATCTGTTTCTTCCAAGAACATCAGATAATATTAGTGGCAGACAAAATGTAACTGAATGCAAAATGTTTCCTATTAATGGTTGTGTAACAGGTCAAACAGATGTTTTGCATTAAAACAGTAATTCACATTATCATGTAGTTTTTATTTGCTGATATTGCCACAAAAAGTATTTTTTTTTAGCAGTAGTAGTTTAGTAGCATAATTAATAAATGTCATACTAAATCACATTAACTGGCAGGCGTTAACGAGGCAGTAAAAACATACAAATTCGTATCATTCATAACACTTAAAAGGCAAAATCTAATACATATAAACTCTCAATATGAAATGTCTTGAGACGATGTTGCTCTATGCGATTACTTAATATCACGGTAGGTCCTGATCCTACGCAGAGGGGTACAATACTGTAGAAACAATGGGATACAATGAAAAGCAAACAAACAAATAAATAAATAAACATATGATGCAATTCAATGCAATGCGATATAGTAACATGGTATGATTTGATATAATATGATACACCACAGCGCAATATGATGCAGTACAATGTGTGCTACAGTATGATACAATCGGATTCTGGTCCTATAGGACCGGCATGCACAAAGCCTGCAATCTAATTTCCTTTGATTAAATGTATGCCTCCCACAGTGGAAAGCAGAGCATGCTATTGTCTCTGTGTGTAGGTTAGTTACAGCTCTTGGGGTTTCAAAGGGTGTGCAGCCCCCACGGTGACACCCTCCCACGCGCCTTTCTATCAGCTGGCACATTTCTACACTATCCACACTGCTCTGACAGATGGGCTCCTTCCCTCAGACTGTGCCAGGTCCACACATGCCCTGCCAACCTGCAGAGACCCTGCTGTCCCAGGTGTGAGTGGAACCTATATTAGGGGCACCTTTGGGGGTACCCCAGCATCTCTGACCCTACCCACCCCCACCCTCATGATGCACATCCTGTGTACTGGTCTCACCAGCGGTTACCCCGTCAGTTAAACACAGGATTCAATAAAGCCAGCTGAAGCCGGGACTTGTTTTGGATCCTTTACTGAACCACGGTGTGAAACTGCACAGCATCAATATAGATCTCAAGAACACATACTTACAGACAATGCGTCTTAATAGGCATGTAAGATGATGGAGAAAGTTGTAGAAAACACAGTTTGTGTACTTCCGGTTATATATATACTTTGTTGTATATATATATATATTCATTAGGCCATTATATTATCTCTCAGTTTGCAATATTTACATTCGTTGCTTTCTGACGTAACTATGCTGCATTATTTACCTCATATTCTAATATTGCACCATCTACATGCTGTTTTGTTATTTGATGTTGTCACTTTATCTTCACTAAGCCACTTTAGGTTCCACTTGTACTTTGTTGTTACCCATATACTAAGGTGTATATACCTTCTTTTTTTATATAGTTTTTTTTATATATATACTTTATACTTCTACCTGATTGTATGCTTGTGCTGCTGCAACACCCGAATTTCCCCTATGGGGGATCAATAAAGAATTGTCTTATCTTATCTTATCTTTATTTGCATAATACTCACAGCTCCCTCAAGCTAAGTTTTTTCTGCCTGGTGGGTAAGAGGGTACTGTGGTCTTTAAAATACCTTAGTCTAAATGCCAAGACCACTGTGGCACTGTGGTGAACGCTGTATGAGAAATGAAAGCCGTGGCCTAGTTGTAACATCCACCCAAAGCTTTTAAAAATGTGAATGGAGGAGCGGCCGCTCGAATACTGCTCGTTGCAATTGCTCGTCTCTGTTTCCATGAACATTACATGAAAAACTGAGAAATTGGTCTCTCTCCCCAGCTCCCTTCTTGCAAAACACAGGAGCCCGTCATATTGATTGTGGGGCTGTTTTTTCGGTGAAGCTTGAATGGAGGGATTTAAAAATGTATCTTTCTGCTTTTGAAACCATTCTTGTGGGAACAACTCTACTTCACTTTGATATCTCAAAAAATGTCTTTCATCGCTGTTTTCCTGTACACAACAGCGAGGATGGGCCTTTTGTATGACAGAATAAACTAGCACACCGACTACAACTCAGCAACATGAATATGAACGCTTGAGGACATCATTTATTCATTCTGATAATATACACAAGCATAAAAAAGTGCTGCTAAGTGCTACATATGTCTGATGGCACTGAGCTGCAACAGCAAGCCAAATAAAGCCTTATATGTAGTTCACATAAATGCAGCTTGTGAGCTACTGTTTGTAGGATAAGCAAACACCCTGACTGCATAAGAAGCACTCATACAAAATGGCCTTTCCCCTTTCCTAACCGCGTCATAGATAATATCATACAGTCAAGGACAATTAGCACAGTGGTAAGAAAAACCACCAGCAAATTATTTTAAAGTTAATGGTGTACCAGGTTTGTGGGAACAAAACATGACTGAAGAAATAAAACAATTGCAAATCTGGGAAAATAATTTATACTGTTGGTATATTTTAACAAATGTAACAGACCTATTTTTAATGATTATGGGGTACTGTATGTCCCATCCTTTAGCATTAATCTGTCAATTGGCAGAAACTTAAAAAGAGAACGGAAACAAGCCTCATAAGTAGCATTCAAGTAGATTTATATAGAATAAAATTATACTATTACTAAAACTATTCATTTCAGCATTTATAACGACATGTTTGGTATTTGATTTTATTCATTTGAGTTATTTTGTGTAAGGTTGTCTGTATCTTTGTATCTTAGACTTAGACTTTTCTTTATTGTCATTACACAATATACACAGCAGTGCAAGTTGGGTAACGGAATTCCGATGCAATGGCTTCCAACAAAGAGTCAGCAACAATAGTGTCAGTCGGTGCAGTAAAAAAATATGTAAAAAAGAGATATAAATATATATTATATATATATAAATACAGGTGCTATGAGCTATGTATAGACATGTGTAAATGAACAAAGTTATATACAGGTTATTGCACAGAGCAAGTAGCAGCAAGTTGAATTATTGCACTAAGTAGTTGTATTGAATGTAAAAGTGAATATAGATATCTAGAATAAATATATAGAAATTATACAGAAAATATTGCACATAACGTGTGTGTTACAGATCGCACACCCTTTGTTTTTAGAAATTCTTCATGTGGTCTTGTGTTGTTTCACACATGTGCTCGCTGACCAATCAATGAATATAACCACTGCAGATGCCAACTGAGCTTCAGAATATTGCTTGGTTAGTCTGAGTCTTTAAAGTTTGAACAAAGTGCTCAAACAATCAAGACCAAGGGGTTGCTTTAAAAAAAGTCAAGAGTTCAAGTCGATGTTTTGCCACTCATCAGCTTCGACCTCTCTCGCTTGCTTGAGTTGCACCATATAAAAGTCACATGGTACAAGAAGTAAAGATTTTGACACATTTGTAGTGGTGGTGGAGGTTGTCTCCTTCGTATAATCCTGCAGGGAACTTCTGCACCTCACTAGTTCTTCGACATGCAGCTTATCCCTGTTCAAAACCCGGAGGAAGGGCGTCATCACAGGGACAGCATCAGGGATTCAGCATCCTACCTCTCATACATTTCATACCATTTCACACATCAATCGTGTGCCTACAAAGACTTACAACACAGCATGACTCATGCACAGAGGTTAAATGCCAGGAAACTCCCCGACATGCAGCAGAAGTGATGAAGCATCAACTGTAAGTGCAGTGATTTCTTTTTGCAATCTTACCAACCGGGATGACTGATATGAATCTCAGCGGGTGTCGGCTATGTTTGCCAAAATGTTCGATGCACATTCATGATAACACACGGTGTCCTGCGAGGCCCATCAGACGCGCTAAACTTTACAAAAAACAATGCCGATAATACACTCTTCTGCCACACACGTGCACAATGATACGCTTTCACANGTGTGTGTGTGTGTGTGTGTGTGTGTGTGCGTGCAGCAGCAATCTTGTGTGTCCCTTTGAATGTGCGAGTGCCACCCCTCCGTCTCTCCTCCCCCTCTGTCGCTCACGTCCATAGCCATTAGTGAGGCGGCCGTTGAGGCTGCCTTGTTTTGACAGATGCTCACTCTGTCCAAATGCATCTCAGAGGACGTTATGGCGCTTGTCACACTCCCCCCTCCCTCTCTCTCTCTATTTCCTCCCTTCTCTTCTTCCTTGGTCCATGCATGGCTTCAAACAAGGCACACACTCATGCTACCGCTCCTGACAATATTATTCACAATGTCCTACTTGCATGCAGACGCACTTTTTTTTTTTTTTTTTTTGTGCCTCGTCTTCAAACTTTATAATGTGATAGTCCCTCCTGTTATGTGTCCACATAAGTCAGTGTTACCGGTGCGGGTGCATCGAACCGCTGCCAGCGCCTCCAGGCCTGGATGTGACTGAACCGTGCAGTGGGTCAGGCTTTCATTGTTTTTTCCCACTGGGTGCCTCGGCGGCGGGGTTTTGAAGTCGGAGGGGGGGGGAGGGGGGATACGCCAGGAAGAGAAAGTCTGCCACAGCGTTGCCACGAGGCTAACCTACCTGGACACAATGAGGCCACTGCTAATGTGGACACCCTGTTGGCTTACAGGACACAACAGGACACATTGTGACTGGCCTGGGATGCAATGCAAAATACAGGCCTGTATACTGAACCATGCCTGATGAAATTCTCTCATCAATCCAGCGGTATGATGGGAACACTTGATGAAAAGATTGCCTTTTAAACCCACTGTAACACGGGGGCGGCCGATCGCTGTCTCTGGCCATTCGCCCTGATTACAGCAATTCCAGCTGATGTTATTGATAAGCGTTGAATGTTTAATTTTAAACTGGAGTTTCATTTTAAAAAAAGTTATTAAAATTTGTTTTTCTGCCTAAAGGTTTTTTTTTTCTCAAAAACCGAAAATCATTTATGACAGAAAACAACATTCATTTGCACTCCAAACAGATAATTTCTGAATGAGATTTCCAGCCGCACCGCACACATTTGTACGACACCCCCGGAATCGTATCACGCTCGCGCTTCATACAATCATACAAATGCACAAAATATCCAAGTCAAATTCCCCATGGCTTATAGATTCATGCTTATGACCCTCTCCATCATTCAGCACTCTCTCCCACTAAATCATGCATGCAAGTCTAAAAACACGCCAGTTGCCCCATACACATACATCAATTTATGTGTTTGCCCTGGAGGGAGTTGGAATCTGTTTTGAGGGAAGTTTGTTAGAAGTCAGACTTAACCTGTACCCTCTCCGGTCCTCCTATCTCCTCTGCATGCTTCAGGCCAGGTGAAGGTGACCTTGCCCTGAGGATGGAGAACCACAGAGCTGCCCCCCCCCCTCCGCACCGCTCCTCTCCTCCCCGCCGCCCTCCAGTGCGGCCTTGCTGCGGCGACTTAAGAGACGAGAGAGGATGTCTGTGACTTTCTCTTTGAGTGCCTCTCTCGCTCTGTGTGTGTGTGTGTGTGTGTGAGTAAGAGTTGGCCAGGCTTCAGGAGGGCTGAATCACACCGTCTGGGCTCTCCGTTGGATGGACAGGGCTTGGCTTAGGGCTGAGAGGGTCCTTTACGCCTCAACACACACTCTCCCAGGTCTGTACACTCTCCTCGATCCTCCTCACAAACAGTGGGGTGATGAAAGGAGACATGCCAATACATCCAAGATTTCAACCACTGCTGGAGAGAAGAAGAGGGAGCAAAGGGGGGGGGGGGGAAGCAGGAGAAGAGACAGAGTAGATGAAAGTGAAAAATGTCTGAGAATGTGTGTGTGTGTGCGGCTGTATGTGCTTGTGTGTGTGTGTACAGCGAGACAGGAAGTGCGAACACTGTACTCCAGACAGCGAGTGCAAGGGAACAATGAATCACAGTGAAGACAAGTGGGTGAAAATAAAGAGAGACAGAAGCTGAAGTGACTCCATGCCCACAGTTAACGGTATATTTTCTTCCACCTTGCCAAGGAAATGCCTGCTAGGCTGAGCACGGAGCGAGGGGCGGCAGCGAGCGGCGGCGAGGGGCGGCGAGGGGGGGCGCAGAAATGAAAAGGTTGGGGTCAACTTCATCTCTCCGCTCATATTCTCCACTCTATCTCACCTCAATCTGGCCAATACAGACTCAGCCCTGGCCTGGAAAGTTTTCCCATTCAGATTCCAAAAAACCAATCTGGTGAAGTCCATTTCCGTTCCCCACAGCTGACCACAAATAGCGCTGGCGGGCAGTGGAGTTCAATGTGTCGCATCAGTACATTGTTTACAGGAGCCCTGTGAAAGGCTTTTTGTGGAGGACCGGCTTCGGAAGCACCTCTGTCTCCGTTTGAAACACCTGCTGTCAACAGGGATATTACATGTAATATGAGCATTGTGCTGGTGAAACACAGGTGTTACATCACAACATATCCTGAGAGGAAAGATTGTCTTTGTGGTTTCTCTTCCTCTTGGATACAACCCTGATTCCAAAGCAGTTACGGTGCAGTGTAATATGTAAATAAAAACAACAATCATTTACAAATGAACTGTGTTTTAAAAAGTGTTCCTGAGCCCATGTAATAATCTCCTTTATACAATCATGTGTTCATAAAGTGTTGAACCTCTCTCCATCCTCTCTTGTGAACAGCTGAGTCTTCCCAAGATGAACCTTTCATTCCCAATCATGATCCTATCACCTGTTACCAATGAACCTGTTTACCTGTGGAATGATCCAAACAGGTGTTTTTGGATCAGTCCACAACATGTTGCTGCCATCAAATTCAGAATAAGCAGATATTTACGAATATGAATGAAGCTGATGAGGTCAAACACAGACAGACAGACAGAGTACTTTATTAATCCCTTTGGGAGGTTGCCTCCGGGAAATTGACATCTCCATCGTTTCTCCTATATTGCACTGTTTAGAATACAAAATATAAAGTAGAATATAAAGTAGAAAATATAAAAAATCTAAGAATAGACACAATAAATTAGGCAGTAGAGATAACAGAATGTGTACACCTGAGTGTGTACAAGGTACAATAGCAGCAGTGGTAATGCTAATGCTATAGTGCATTATGGTAAATATAATCTAGTAATATGGTACTATAGTACTATAATAATGATACAATATAGCATATAGTAGTAGTATAATATAATATAGCATATACATTGTATGACACACATGTACAATGTAATGATATAGTAATGTAATGTTATATATACTACACTCAACTACATATAATTATAATAGTAGTAATATACTACTAATAATAATAATATGTGGTATAATAATGATATATTATACTGCCCTGTGCTATATAGCATCAATATCAACAACAGCAGTGACAGAAATAATAAAAAAATAAAAACATTAAACATATTGTCTTTGTATTGTACTTTGCTTTTTTGTAAAGAAATTAGAAGGTCAATGCCATTTTTATGTCTGTATGATAAATATAGAGCCAGTAGCCAGCTAGCTTAGCTTAGCATAAAGACTGGAACTGGGGAAATGCTAGTCGGCATCTGTACAAAGATAAAAGAATCTCAGTAGTGAACATGTTATATAACTTTTTTTTAATATGTAGAGAAAAGAAATAATAAGAATAATAAGAAATAATAAGAAAAGACAGTTTCCAGTCTTTATGCTAAGCTAAGCTAAGCAGTAGCAGCTTCATAGTTACCATACAGACATTAGAGCAGCACCAATCTTCTTATCTTAGCCTCAGCAATAAAAGTGAATTTCCCAAAATGTTGAGCTGTTCCCTGAAACAGCAGAATAAAAGGCAGAGACCAAACAACAGTAAACGACACACAAAGAAAAGCGAGAACAGACAGAAAAATACAAAATACAGCGAGTACTGTAGCGGCACAAAACACCAAACAGACCAGAGGAAAAAGAGAAATAGTAAACTATGAAGATAAAAGCTGGTACATACACCAACATGCAGGCACCTTCACAGGCGCAGATACGCTTTTGTCTCTCTACCTCCTGGCCTTTCCCAGCATGCTTTGCCGTGATGGGTGTCTTGATCCTCGTTCCAATCCCAGCACACGCCTCTCGGAGGAGCAGCGATGTCACTGGAACATAGAGGAATAGAAATCAAATCTGTTTGAACTGAGAGTGAGCGAGGGAGAGTGTGCCAGAGGACAAGGCAGTGATAACGGATAAAAGAGGAGGGGGAGTAAAAGAATGATATTTGAATTATGTAACTCAGCTCAGGGATGATTTGGACGATTCCACCGTTGACACCAACATCATTTCTCATTACCTGAGAGCCGTGTGTGCCCGGCGCTTTGCCTCGTCCCGTGAGTCATCTGGCGCTCAGCTATCAGAGAGAGAGAGAGAGAGAGAGAGAGAGAGGGAGCAGAGCGAGGTGAGATGTTTGGGAGACGAGGGACAGAAAGGCTGAAAGCACACATTTGAACAAACTAGAAATATATGAAGCGGGATGTTGGCGCATTTGAATTACTGCGGGAGATCGACTCTGTTCGCAGGTATTTTACATATTGTAGCCTGCCTCATATGCACATCAAAACATCATGCATGTCATGGATGTGCGTCGCCAACATCGTGCTTTAAATGCATCACTGTCTTTCATGCTTTTTTTGTTGCTAATTGCAGACCAGAGTGCAGAAAAAAACCTCTTACTCCAAACCACATGTGCCAGGGCGTCCATGCATCGTGTCGTCAAGATGATGTTAATGGGTCGAAATCAATGGCC
>JBBMOC010000170.1:0-43298 GCA_037975185.1 Centropyge bicolor | reverse complement strand
GGGGGGGTGAAAATGAATCACGCTTTACTCTGGATGGATGTTAGTACATTCCGTCATTGTTAATCTCTGCTCGCCAACGCCTAAAGTTGAGCAGTCAGCAGAATGGAGCTGCCTTGCGTGTCATCTCTCTCTCTCTCTCTCTCTCTCTCGCTCGCTCTCTCTCTCCACCGTCCCCCAGCAGCACACATCTTCCCAGTGCTTAAGATAAGTGACAAGACATCAGAGCCAAAGAAGTGCTTTAATGCCAAGAGAAAACTCTGTGCCCGTACGTGGGTGGATGCATCCTTCTCAGTGTGTGTGTGTGTGTGTGTGTGTGTGTGTGTGTGTGTGTGTGTGTGTGTGCATTTTTGAGAGTGTATGAGCATGAAGGAGTTACAGTTAGACTTGTGCATACACTCTATCAATCTTTGTGTGAGCGTACACACATTGGCCCGTACTGTACATGTTTGTGTGGAAATGACAGCGAGTGTGTTTATGTTTTTATTTGTGTGTTTGCTTGTGTGCCCCCCCCCCCCACACACACACACACACACTCTTCTTGGTAAGGTTATCCATCACTCCGAGCATCAGATGGCATCACCACCGACCCCCCCCATCCTGCAACTCTTACCCTTCCACCCACCCCACATTCTCCACTCTGATGGGTTGGCTGGGCGCCACCACCCACCTTCCTCCTCCTCCTCCTCCTCCTCCCATTCTGCATTTAACTCTGCTGCTGTGGTGAAAGTGCTGAATCGTCAGCGCTGGCCACACTATATACACGGCTGACATGGGTCAGGCGTGGGGTGTGTTGGTGCGTGTGTGTGCCCGTCCATATGTGTATATTGGGAAGTGGATTTGTAATCAATACAGTGGCACCTCCCAGCCTCGATACTCTTGTAAGGCCGTAGCGGCGTTAATGAACTGTGATCCACCAGGGGTACATTATGACAGCCGCTAACTTTATTATTAAGCCCCCTGCTACCGCGCTGGGAGAGAATTGTGGCTTAAAGTGAACCCTTAATGGACATGTAGTTTTTTTCATTCCCCTAGTAATGTGGACTTATGTTCTGGACAGTGGGTCTTAATTGCCAATCAATGTAAGGGGAGGTGTTGTGAACACTGGGAAGGTTTTTTATCCTGGACTGAGTTGAGAATGCGATCACTGGACTGGACCTTAATGAAAGGATCCACTAACCTCCAAGACTACAAACGTTATTGCTTTTCTTCCATTTGAGCCATAAATCGCTTTCAGATACAATGTGAGCTGAGGGCAGTGATATGTCACTATGTAAGGGCTTTAAAGCCTAAAAATCAAGTCCACTGTGTCACAATTACACTGACACACTGCAAAAACTCAAAATCTTACCAAGTATATTTTTCTAATTTCTAGTCAAAATATCTCATCACACTTAATATAAGACACAATCACCTAACGAGTAACATTTCAGTAAGATATAGTAACGTTTTTACATGGTGCATCTTGAATATCTTGTTAAGTGAAACAGGCTTGAAAACATCTGGTTTTGAGTCTTATCTCAGATGAAACAAGCTTTTTTGCCATAAGGTTTTTAAGCTGCTGTGCTGTTTGTAAAAGATGAATCATCTTGTTTCAAGTTAACAGACTTAACTTGAAACTTCACAATACAACTAAAATATAGCTAAGAATGAGTTTTTTCCAGCTAATTTCAAACTTAGCATATTGTCTTATTTCAAGAAATCTTATCAAGACAATTTTCACTTGTTCCATTGACAGATTTTTTCACTTATTACAAGCAAAAATATCTTGTTTTTTTTTTTTAACTTATTTTTGGAGAGGTCTTTTTTACAGTGCATGATAGGAGACATATTTCAGAGACAATGTTGCTTTAAATCTTGGCAACATGAGGCGACATTACGAGCGTTGAAGACTGACTAACACCTCCGCTAGTTATTATACCTATATTGTATCGTATGCATGAACAATATATGCAGCTTTACGTCTTTACTTAGAGCCAGGACTCCACTCTAGGTATGGGCTTAGGTATAATAATATTCTTAAAGATAAATCCTCTTGCAGCTTGATTAAGCTCCACATTCCCCTTTCTCAAAATATAACAGGTGAATTTTTAACTCAATACTGAGTGTTTAGAAAAGTGCTGAGCTACACACATCCCCCCCCCCCCTTCCCTTATTTCCTCTTACAAATATCGCCAAATACAAAACACTTTAATTTGAATTATATAATCTGTGACTAATGCTTCCCTTTCTTGTGGAATATTAACGACGCATTTGCATTTTCGCCCTCCACAAATGGTGTTTGGGATTTTATCAATTCAAATAGAGTTGCCAGGGTTTTCGCAAAAGAGACCTTTTCATTACGGATCAGATGTGATGATTTTCATGTACTGTATATTATTATGCATATCTGATGCTGTAGGCACCCTCTCTTCTTAAATACTCGAGCACATAAATGAATGTATCTATAAAAAAAAAATCAGTTTGCTTGAAATGAGGATGCTGAGCGGTGGAAAACACACAGTGGGATTTGACATCTCATTTGCACTCAGTAATATGAATGTAAATGTTTTTCACCCAAAAATATACTTTCAACTCCTCCGTCTTGATCCTGCTACACCCGGATCACACCAACTGCATGTTATGACGTTGCTGACCTTATGCAGATGCAGTAGGCTTAGGAGGGATTTTTCTTCGTACTCATTTGGTATTCAGCAGCATTGTTCGTGTTGTTCAGGTTCAAAATTTTAATTTGATGAGTGGCGACAAGGTGCTAACACCTCGCTGGAATGGGCTGTCCAAACAAGGTTTAAAATATCAAGCTGCATACATGATTGCTTACTGATTCCCATGTGTCCCCAATCATAATAGGGTGGTTGCATTCCATATTATGTTTATAATTACAACCGTCACGGCACATTAACTTAGTCAATGTTGATGAAATTAATATCAGAAAATG
This sequence comes from Centropyge bicolor, assembly GCA_037975185.1. NCBI lineage: Eukaryota > Metazoa > Chordata > Actinopteri > Pomacanthidae > Centropyge > Centropyge bicolor. The sequence goes on along the minus strand of JBBMOC010000170.1, from coordinate 40,363 downwards.
AGTAAGGCCGTTCTAAAAATGTAGTGTGGGGTTTCCATGCGGTTGAATGTACAGCACATTTGTGGCTTTATGGTATTTTGCGGGTTAACGATCTCAGCCAAATTCCTTGTCGATACTTGTCTGTGGCATCTAAAATGATGGCTTCATGTAAATGCTAAATCACATCAGACACTGTTTGTACAGTATATGCTTATGGATCTACATACCAGATTTGCTTGAGCTGCATGAAAGATTGATCTTGAGATTCATCACGTGCACTAAAAGTCTAAACCCAGCACTGAGCCTCAAGTTGACTTGCTGATAGAGGTGTTGGTCTTTCTAGCCCATTACAGAAGAACCTGTTTGGAGAAATCTACTAGAAGCAAAACAATTTGTGAAGAACCTCATTTCATAACTTAATGGGCCATATTATTACATTGATTCTTGATTTGCTCACACGCTGAACTGTTCCCTCATGGTTCACTTGACATGATTGCACACAACAAAGAGAAAAATGTGGAATGTGTAAATGGTCTTGTCTTGTCTATCTAAATGTGTGGCTGTCTGCTCGCCTCACAATTTGTATTCGCACGTGTCTGGTCATCCAGTCACATTCTGTACAGTGAATTAGAAGAAGCACTTGTAATGCTCTCCTGCTCTCATCCGTCTGATCTACAGTTTGTACTTTGTGTGCATATGAGTGCATGTATTAAGTACAGCGAAGCATACACACTGGATGTAAACCATAGACTGTATAAAATATGGACGTAGTGTCCGTGACGTCACCCATAGGTTTCTGAAGAGCAAAAATGAAGCAAATCGTAGTGCGCAGCCATCTTGGTAGCCTACCTCCGGTTACTCCAAATATGGACAAAGAGGTGGAGCGAGGGCGGAGCTGAGGCGGGTCGAATGAACGCTATTGGCTGAAAAAAGCCGCTTTATTGGAAATAATCAAACTAGCTACGGCTAACCAGCTAGGTTAAATGCTAAATATCGTTGCTAGCCGGCTAACCCCACGACGATCTCTTTCCCAAACTCAGTGACCAGAATTAGCCGGGGTGACGCCCTTTAGACCGTCAGTGGCTAGTTGTCAATCAAAGTGGCGCCACTTAGATTGACAGCTATGAATTGTGCATAATGATGTTTGCTGTATATTTTAAACGAACGCCTTATAAAAAAATTCGCCCCCCCCAGAGTTGTCATGGAGTAGAAAAACAGCTTATGAGACTAGAGCCATGTTTTGAACCAGGCTGTAAATATGTTTTTTTCTGTGGTAAAATCGGACATTTTAACATGGGGCTCAAATGTAATTGACTCCCTTCTGCGGCCTGCTCTAGTGGTTATTCGAGGAACTGCAGCTTTTTTGCACTTCCGCATTGGCTTCATTTTTCAGCAGCGGAGGTTGCCGCTTGATGTACACGTATGTGCGATGTGACCTTAGTGTCGTCCAGCAGCCCCTGCAGCATGCTGCATGATGGGTGTGTGGAGCCAGTCTGGTCAGGAGAGCAGCAGCTGTTTGCCGGTCTGGTCTGCTTCTTCAGAGGAAGGCATATGTGGGCCAAGCTGTTCAGGGGTCACTCCAGAATGAACCCTTCATCAGGTCAGATGCAAACAGGAATTGCAGCCACCAAGGCGCAGGATGTATACCATGTCTTTGGAGTGAGGAGCTAATGAGAAATGTTTTGGAGTGCTTGCTCAAGGATACACTAAAAGAACAAATGAGCAGTTTTTTTCCCCCTCTTTTGCTTTGCTTGTTATTGTCTACAGTTTAAACACACAATGCCATGCAAAGAAGCCTTTTTCAATGAAAATCTTATTTGCAGTGAAAAGCCTGGTAGAGCGCCTCCATGACTTTGCAAATGTATTGACATTATATAAGAATCTTAATTGTACAAAGAATCACAATCACCTTCAGCTGTCTGACTGCAGAGACTGAAATTAAAGAGTGAGTAGAGCAGACTTAGTTGTGGAGGTGTCATTTCAATGTTCTACTTGGCATTAGGCTATTCTATATAATAGAAGCTTTAAAAAGTCCCACAGGAGTGAGTGATTTATTAGCAGGACGGCATGTGGCAGCCTTGCTTATCCGAAAAAGTCGGCGGCTCTATTGTGGTGCAGTATTAAAATGCACTTCATAAAAGCAGCCGCGTTAAAGGACTCGGAGAAAGAGGCAGAAAGCTCTGGACTCTCCACATTCCGGCAATAAAATCATCTCCTGCCTCAAGTCATTTCATAAAATGGCAGCGATAAAGAGATAGACTGCTCTTTATTGTTTTTAGATTGCGGGCACTTTGCGAACTCTCCTCGCCTGTGTCTAGAATAATGTAAATATTTCACAGCTATGTGCCCGCTAATACATAAAACAGATATATAAGTCCAATAAAGCTGCATAACTGTTTGTGCCTGGCTTCCCCTGAGGGGCCAAACACTTTAGCAGTGAGGGAATATTCCCCACTCAGCTGACAGAGGAGACACTGAGGCCTCCCTGATGAATGGCACACACCTGCCGGGCCTGGGAGACCAGCGGCGCCGCACATGGCCTGTAGTACCATGACCGCCTTTTTGAAGAGTGGCATAAAGAGTACTACGAGAGTTTGCAAGAATCATTAAATAAGGATGACTGAATAACAATGTTAAGAATGAAGCAGTAGAAACCCCTTTCTATTTTTATTTATTTATTTTATTTTATTATTGTTATTATTTTTTCCTCTCTCCCCTTTTTCTTATTTATTTATTTATTTTAGTGTATTTTACCTGTATTTTGAGTATGTTTTTATTTATCCTTGTACATCGCATAATACAATTTATACTTCTGTAATAGTTGGTTGGACAGACACTTTGATGGACGATTATTCTTATGTAGATCTGGACTTACGGGGACAAGTAGGGATGATGGGGTGGGTTGGGTTCTAAGGGAAATTTGGGAGGGTACTTTCAATTCTGTAATCACTTAAATAATGCAGCTGTCCTATGCTTTTGTATTTTTTTGTTTTCAAATGCTGCTGATAACTGTATGGAAAATATAATGGAAAATCAATTAATAAAAAATGTTAAACAAAAAAAAAAGTTCACAGTGCTTAACAGGAGAATAACTCAGCAGAATGTGGCAAAGCATGAGGAGAAAATTGGTTCAAAGCTATTTTTCTCTGCGACTTAATCAGGTCCTGGTCATATATTCAATAATTTGTGTGTATTAATAGAAATGCCCTCAACTCTTTTGAGTCTTTTTTTTTGCAGCCGGGTTCAAGTAGGTGTAGCTTGAATATATGCAGACTCATGCTTGTAAACAAAAAGAGAAGGAAATGAGTTTATTGAACTCGTTATCGGTAAATGCTTTGTGGCGTTTATCACTCACACCAGCTCATAACCAATAAGGCACCGAACAGACGAGGAAATTGTTGCGTACTGTGGGCAGCATTGCAACTATGCAATCACCCAGGACAACAGCAACAACAAAAAAAAGCCTGTCTAAACAAATAGCAGCAATCAGAATGGATGCCATCTCTTGGCATTACTTTAAATGCCAGCAGCAGACAAGATCCTCATTAGGAAGATGATGATGGAGGGGAGTATTCAGATGGACTAGAGGTGGAAACACAACAGCAGACAAAACAATGGCTCTAAATTGAGAGGGACGATTAGCATCATTTTCAATGTCATTCACTTTGTTTTGTTTTGAAAACATGACAAGGACGATGAATTATGAATTTTCTCAACTGTTTTGAGAATCATTAGGCATGCATCAAATCGCAGTTGAATGAAAGGAAAAAAACTGTGACAGTAAGCTAAATTTGCATTGCTGAGACATTTTGTTTTTATAATTGGCCGCCGGTTACATTTTGAGACGTTCTATCATGAATTTGTGTAAACTTGGCAAATTATCTAAAACTTCAGACGCGTTTCTGCAAAAGATGTTTGTCAGTAATTCTGATGGAAAATTCAATACACTGATGTTAACATGAGGAAAACAAGACGTGTTGTGTCTTTGAATTCTTCTACGTCAGGGATATTTAGCTAAAATTTAAAAAGGTCCAGTGGGAGAATAATTCTTGACACAAAGGTCCGGATGATCATAATGTCTAACTATTTAATGATATATATATTGAAGTAGCCTTGTAGTTACCTAACTGTCAAATCAAATGAATTGAGGACAATTCGAAAACTTTTTGACGATATTTATTATCAAGTAACATAGAACTGAACTTATATGTGCAACTGCCGATGTGTATCATGTTTTCTCATTTACTAAATAAAATTTCAAAATAAGAGAAAATACATAAAATGTGGAAATTGTGCATGCTCGAACAAAGTGCTTCACTTCAGCAAAATAAAGGGAGGAAAGACTTGAATTCCTTCTTTCAAATCATAACCTTCTGTTTTGGTTGTAGGTCCGGGTCCGTATGGGACAGCTTCTGGGTCTGGACCTGGACCGCGGTCCGCCTGTTGGTGACCTCTGTTCTACGTGATGCAGTGTACTGCACCGTACTCCAAACAGATATGATGTGTAGTGGAGGGAGCTTGGACTTCACAGCGTTTCAGTACATTCCATCAAAATGAGTCAGGAGCAGAAAAAAAAGCTAAATTGTACAAAATAACCCCAGTGATCGCCTCATCTTTGAATCTAAGTCCTCGCTTGCTGTCTTAAACGATTAGAGAGAAATGAAAACACGCATGGGGATTTACAGGCGCACGGCCTGACCTCTCATCCATTTTACCTACCACTGGGACCCATTGTGACCCCAAAATTGCCAATATTGAAGCTCAGTGGGGTGAGTAAGAATCAAGGAGGGGGGGCTACAAGACGAGACAGCTACAGCTGTGCTCTGCTCTTGCCTCACAGAGACAGAAGAAGAGGGGGAAAAAATCATAATCTCACGCTGTCTGATGCAAGCTTAAATGCTCTATTGCTTTGCCGATCACATTGCGCTCCCATCATCTTTCCCTGGCGTCTCCAAGACAAATCTGGGCTGTTGCCACGCACACACACACACACACACACTCGAACCACTATGCACGGCAGCGACGGCAGCTGAGGCGTGATGAACGACGCTCTCGTCCCGACGGGTCCCTGTCGATGCATGTTCAAGTGGATGGGATTGAATTTAACCATAGAAATGACAGGCCATTCTTTTTTGGGGCACGGGGCAGGCTACATGAATGGTTTGTAGCGACAAGGGGCTCGGTGATTGATGCCCCACGAGGAAGAGCCGGCAAATCTGTGGAGAAAGACGAGGGGAAAACCATACTTGTCATAAATGTGAGTGTCTGGAGAATCCAGGGGTTGTGGTGCTTTTCCTGAATCTAGCCACTCCTTATCCTCTTTACCACCTGATCCCTGTTTGAAGGAGCTTATACCTCTGCTCATCCAACTCAAATGGTCCTATTTATCACACCCTGACATTTCTGTCATCAGCCGCTGACGCTGTTGCTGGATGAGACACTGGAGTAAAAGCTCTGGTGAGCTGCAGGAGATAGGCTGACCATATTTTCAAATCCCCAAACTGGGACCCGGAGGTTGCCGCTTGGTGAAATGCTCCTTTGGCTTTGGAAGTAATACTGGGTTAGGCTGGTGCTGGAGCCAGATGTGATAATGTTTGTAGCTTATGTTAGAGCAGAGAAACACACACTAGAGGTGGGCGGATCGATCCAAATATCGATAGTATCGATACCAAGTTGGTATCGCTATCAGATCGATACTAGCGTGATGAGATCGATACTTTAATGTCAGTTTTGCTCTTGTATGTGCTTGTGTGGTCTGGTCAAAGAGGCGACAGCCAGGTCGCTGGACTTGCCGCTTCTTCTGTCTCACTTTGTTTTAATTTGCTCTCATATAATAATTTTTTTCATTTTGTTTTTTTAAGAAAAAAATGCACACATAATAATGTTTGGGGGAATTTTTTTTAACTTACTGCCTCTGTTTTTGATAATAAAGTCACCTTTAAACTTTGCCTAAATTCTGTCCTGGGTTATAACAAAAAATCCCAATAAAAAACCACAAAACAACCTTAAATATTAAAAGTATCGGTATTGGTATCGGTATCGGCGATACTGGCCCTGTATTTACTTGGTATCGGATCGATACCAAATCTTGCAGTATCGCACACCTCTAACACACACCGTTCCTTACACGATTGCTCTTATATTTCTGGGTATTGGTGAGACTAATATAAACACCACCAACAAATTGTCAATAACCAAAAAACACAACATATATTCTTTCTGGAGGTAGAATATAAACTCAGCAGTCTCCTGCAGCTGAACACAAACTCATTTACAGTGTAAATAAATGCATGTTAATCTTTCAAATCTGCGTGTAGCCAACTGTGTGCACCTCGGTTTAAGACTCCAAAATGTTCAAACTGAAGAGCCCAAACATCGCAGAAACCTGTCTGAACATATAACCCTCCTCATCACTGCAAACAATTACAAGTGGACCTGGCATCCCAGCGAAGGGACTCCGGCGCTCGCAAGGAAATGCTGAAGCCTCCAGAACAATGGAGGGGTTAAGAGGGTGAGACCCCGGGAAGGATTAGGAGCATGTTTTCCACTATCTTCACTTCTGCAGGCATCTCCGCAGACCTCTCTCAGGCCCCCGCAGCCCGCTCCAGCTTGGCTCCCTCTTCTTATCCACCCAAGTCCTGGAAGCGGCAAAAACATTCCGAGTTCCAGTTCTTCAAATCAGCTGGGGGAGCAGACAAGGATGCCTGTACTCCGCCCACCCCCCCACTCACACACACACACATACACATACACATATAGACTATACAAAGAGAGAGGGAGTCTTGCTAATTCGCTAACATCATTGTAGTGAAGAAGAATGCAATTAAAACTGCTCTTGATAATTAACCCAGATCCATCTCCAACCCCATCTCTGCTGATTATATAAACGGCCATTACCAGGGAGCTATGAATATTCATCAGTCGTGAGTGGTCTTAAGATGGTAGTCATTTTATCTTTTTGGGTGGGTGGAAATGGGGTATGGAAGGAGGGGGTGAAGTGGGGGTTTGTGGTTGGGAGGGGGGAGTGAGGGCGTTGTATTTGGCTGTGACTGATTACCACACAGTTGGGGAGAATGTAATCCATGACTGCAACTTCAAAGCGATTTTTGCTGTTAATAAGCATTTTGTTGTTGTCTGTTTGCCGTCAAGTTGCACATTTCTTTATCTACTTGTTTGTTGATTCTGTTTGAGGTCTTAAGTGTTTGCAGTACCAACAGTTAAGTATTAAATTAAATTAAATTAAATTACATTTATGGAAATTAGATGCATGCATATTTGCTGTTGCAAAAAATAAAAAAAATAAAGGAGCACACAAATACTTTAGCTCCGACAGTGAGATAAAATTTCATGGCAGCAACAAACAGCTACAGAAGACTCTTTCTCACACACTGTATGTTTACATACATTATTAACTTTATACACACTCTCCACAACACAGATCTGTCAAGCTCAAAGTTTAGTTGAGGGAGTTGACAGAATTTGGGGGGGGGGGGGGCGGGGGGGTAATCAGTCTTGTGAATTGTGACCACATTGTGTCAATGCTGTGATCTTGCCATAAGACTTCAGCAGCAGCAAACAGAGCAGAACAGAGAGGGAGAGAGAGAGAGAGAGAGAGAGAGAGAGAGGGAGAGTGAAAGAGACGGAGAGAAACCTTTCATGATAAAAACTGCCCGCTCACAGTGCGATAAATTGGGGGATGACACAAGTCACAGCACAACAAAAGGGGAGAACATTGGATGGGGACCCTTCGCTGAGAAATTGATGAGATCGAGCCTGAAAGAATTGTCTCTGTGAGCCAACACTGCAGCTTAGCTCCCAAAAGTCCAGGATTAAGACAACATCCCAGTGGAGGTGGAGTTGGCATGAGTCCATTAGTCCCTCATGATTTCTCTGACACTTCCCTCACTTCTTTCAAGCCACTAATACCTCGTCTCATACTCGCAGCTCTTTCATTGTACAGAGACAATAAACAGAATAACATGGATGCGACTGCACCCACCTCCTGAAACAGCTGCAAAATTCAACCATCAGGCGTAGTTTGTTTTGAATGCGTGATTTGTCACAGGCGTGATCCCGCCTCGCTTGGCCCGGCGTCGGGAAAAGAGGACTGGCATATTGAACAGCTCATCACACAAATTCAGCTCTCCCCATCTGATAAAACGATCTGTCTGAGATCAGTAGCCTCCTCCAGCAGCTCGGAGCGGGCGCTGACACTTGAAGACTTTATCCAGTGTGAACGTGCCCTTTCTTTTGATTTTTCTTTTATCTAACAGGAACAATTTGGTACACAGGAAATCAAAACCCTGATATCAAATAGTGACATTTCCGTTAACATTTCTCGTGCCCTATCATCCTAATGGCATGCTAATCCACCTGCCTTTCAGCTACTCACTAAACTGGGATGTAGGTGGCAATCATGTTGGTTTTAGCTCACAGTGGCATTCAGTTTGTTGTTGTAAATGAAAGAACAAAAGGCCTCTAAAAGAGCATTAGTAACATAATACAAGGAATATATTCATATAATGTGCATTACTAAATGTTAGTATGTTATCAACATGAACAGTAGAGATTGACAGGAAATGAGGGGAGGGAATAATGAGAACAGCTACTTGGATACAGGGTTGATGAGAGCAGTTAAAAACAGTAAGGTTGTAAAACCAAAACAATGAGCTGAAAGAGGCTAAAAGGCTTCATAGAACTGAGAGGAACTACAATGTCAGGCAATAATTCTCTGTGGGTTCTTGATTGCATATTGCCATTTAATCCATTGTTAAGACAAAAACATTGATAAGAACAGCTTCAAATAACAGTTAAATTCAAACTGTTTGTTCTTAGTGGAGATGCCAAATGTGTAATATTGAGGACTCAATGAAAAGCATTTTGTAAGCAAAGCCTGCCAAAGGTAGAATTTTTGTTTGCCGATGTGGTGTGTAGTTCAGTGTTCTCATTTTGTTCTCATCACAGTGATATCACTTATAAAGGTTATCTCACTTGTTACTGATCAAAAATAACCACAGAGGGCTTAAATGATTACGTCTCAGTTTTCTATACTTGTTTCTTACAGCCCAGAATTGTAGAATATTTTTAACCTTGCTCCCTTCACACACACACACACACAAAATCTCCCTCCCTTTCCCGACAAAATGAACACCATCACAACCCCCCCCCCCCCCCCCACAGTTTGAGCGCTGAAAATAGCCTATTCACCAGTCAACCAGTCATTTGTCAAATTCCAGATTAGCTGAATATACAAGCTGACTCGCCTTTCATAGCTGTTTAAAGCAGCCGTGGCTTTGATTGAGCGCAGCCACAAATAATGTTAGACTGTCTGTCACCATGAATTTGGAATGATTCACAGCTCAACAAACTTCACACCTTGGCTAAAGAGGGTCTTGACCTGCCATCGCTGACTTGATATCGAGCCTAATCAATTGTCTCGTGTGCACAAAAGCACAAAAACAGGTTAAACGCTCGCTGACCAATGGGCAGAGTTTATTCATTAAGTGAACCACTGACCCACTTAAGGAATGAATCACTCACATTTGTAGCGTGTCACTCGAGCAAAGAGCCGTTAAAGTTCTGTCTGACACAGTGAGCGCGTGCAGCTGAGCACACAAATCACTCATATCTGCACTGTTTCCTTTGCTCACTTTGATAAAGCTACATTACAGCTGAAGGCTTTGTTTAGTCTGAATTAAGCTGTTGATTCAGCTACTGAGCTGATAACCCCGAGGCTAACACTGAACTGAGCGAAATGTACAAGTGCATGCGCTCTCATCACAACTTGAAGAATTTGTGAGGTTTGATGTGATTGTTGCTGAATGTTGATCATTTAGCCTGCCAGCATTTAGCATACAGCCAAAGAAACATGCATCTGCTGGATTGATCTGAATTCGAGTCAATATCACAACTTAAACAAAGAAAATAAATGCATCAGGCTCCATTCCAGGGAAATGATTAGTGAAATGATGCAAAGTCACCCTGAATGTTTCTATCTGATGTTACGGTGCAGCTATAAAAATATAATGGTAGTGTTTGCTGGAAGGAAGACTGCATTTCTATGAAGGTATTTCAGGTGCAAAATGTTTGAGTACCTGCAACATTGAATTTGTATGTGTATCAGCAAATTTGATTTCCCACACTCTATGAGTTGTGTACTTGTAAAATAATTTCTTGTATGTGCCACAAATACAACACAAAAATACATAGTCACAAAATTGTAATTTCAGGTGCACAAATCATATTTACAGGTGCACAAATCACATTTACATACATAAAACATACTTGTGCACCTGTATTGTATGAAGTGAAGTTGCAGTGAGAATTTGAATATGTGCAAAACTGAATGTGAACTTGTGCAATAACTATGTGAAATAATTTACCAAGAAAACAGCTGTGTTATTTAACACACAAACAGGAATAGCTATTTACAACCATAGACTGCATAAAATATGGACGCAGTGTCCGTGACGTCACCCATAGGTTTCTGAAGAGCAAAAATGAAGCAAATCGTAGTGTGCAGCCATCTTGGTAGCCTACCTCCGGTTACTCCAAATATGGACAAAGAGGTGGAGCGAGGGCGGAGCTGAGGCGGGTCCTATGGGCCAGCTGAAAAAAGTTGCTTTATTCGAAATAATCAAACTAGCTACGGCTAACCAACTAGGTTAAATGCTAAATATCATTGCTAGCCGGCTAACCCCACGACCATCTCTTTCCCAAACTCAGTGACTAGAATTAGCCGGGGTGACTACAAAACGAAGCTTTGTCCGCCCAGCCAATCACAGGTTTTCATTCAATCCAAGGTCGGTCGTTTTCGGCCCACAGCCAATTGGAAGGATTGATGCTACCCACAAAGCCAGGTCGAAGGGAAAGGCTACGAACGACCCTGGGAGCGGTAAATGCGGCGGCGAAAGTGAGTTTTTAAGACATATAAATTACAAAACCTCATCAGGAAGCCTCAGAAATTAGTGGGCAGACAAAACTTCTCTCTGACTGGCTGAAAAGTCTGTCAATCTCAGAGCGGGCCCGCCTTTTGCTCATAGAATTTATGAACAGATCGTTTTGTAGTTTTGCACCAAATATCTCAGCGGAACCGGAAGTACGATTTCTGACTCATAGAGTGTGGGAAATCAAATTTGCTGATACACATACAAATTCAATGTTACAGGTGCTCAAACATTTTGCACCTGAAATACCTTCATACATTTCCCATGAGCCACCACCTTATATCTTAAAGGTCTTGATCTGCAACTTGTGCATTTGGAGGCGGAAAGGAAAACTTTCTTATGTCTTAATAATGATGTGCCAACGGGAAGATACAGCTCAGAAGCAACAACATAAAATGGTTATGTTATAATCAGGTTGTATGTGTAATGTCCACCTTGAACTATATCAACGTAAATTCATATACTGATGAAAGACCACATCTCACAATGTATTTCATAAATAAAATACACATTACATTCTGTTCCATAAAGGCAAAAATGTCATTTTTTTGGACTCTTCAGAAACATGTGCTGTGGGTAGATTGATTATTAAACATTCATGCTGTGATTTGCTCCTATGATAAAGACATGTCAGAAACTGTTTCTAGCAAGAGGAAGTGAAGTAAAAAGAAAAAGGCAAATTAGCTTAAATGCCATAAATAAATAAATAAATAAAATACATAAACTACAGAGAATTTTTCACACATTTATAATATTGAAAAACTATATTCTCGGAAGCTTTTAAAACAGTTTCATTTTACCACTTTTACTTTTTTTTTTTCTTGTCTGTTTTGTCTTGTCATATTTGATCTTATGGGTATGGTTTATGGTTTGTTATGTACACATGATGATAAAAATTTTGTTAAAAAAAAACTAAAAAATTTAAAAAAAAAAAAAAAAAAAAAAACAGTTTCATTTTAACTAAAGGACACTGTTACGTTCAGCAACTGGTTGCATATGTTAAGGGTTTATATCTCGTCACCATAAGTGTGTGCACGGTTGAATATTTGTGTTCACGTGTTTTGCTTGCATCGGTGTGCATGTGCGCTTGCTTGGATGTGTGTTTCTGTGGCGTGTGTACAAGCATGGAGCGTAAACGCCCGTGTTTTATGTTTTACTATAAATGTCACGCTCTCGAAATGCTATGTTGACTTATGACGACACTCTCAGGTCCCACACACACACTCCAGTGTTTCAACCTCTCCGCGAACCGCATTGTTCCCTTCAAACCGGAGTTTTCATTGAACTGCCAAAGAATCCAAGGATCTGGTTATGGAAACATTTTGAAAACCAATGAAGCGTTTGATTCACAGCTGTGTGCAGAGAGAAGCTGTCAAGAGGTCAGTGTCTCTACCACATCATGGAGTCTCTCACACACACTGCATGAACAGAACACCATCTGGAGTTTAACAAAAAAAAAAAAAAAAAAAAAAAAAAAACAGGTTTAGCCTGGAGAGTTTATTTAGCTTTACTATAAAATCCCTCATCATAATTATAATTATGGGCATTTTCCACTCATAATAGGAAGAAATCACATGAATTCTTGATTCAGACTTTGTTTTTATGTTTGATGTTAACTTTCATCTAATGTCAAATATCTGAAATTCTGCAGATTTACATAAACACTTTTCTCAAGTGCTGCAGATCTGATATAAGCGACAGTAAAATCAGTAGCCGTCGTGCGTAGGCCTGCTGATCAAAGGAGCGTTTGTACCATATACTTTCTACAATGATATATAGAAAGACTTGAATCAGCATAAAACACCAGGCCCCATTAATGTGTGGGCTGATTTATGATCCATCAGACAGTTAATTAATTTGATGAGACACAGCAGAGTGTCACTATCAAGAGGGGTCATTCGAAACAGAGGACTACATTTTTTTTCCAAGGATAAAATTGTCAAGTGGTTTTATGTAGGAATGTACTTCATTTTGGTCAAACATAAGCGAGAGGAGAGCGGGGGGGGGGAAGGAACGACATCTTTAAAAAACACAATTAGATAGATGGAATAGTCTGTCAAATGTTCCTATTTTCATTCTCGCACAACACTTTCATCAAATTAATCAGCGGACGAGGACACGGCATCGCCAACATTTCTGCTTCTGACTGACAGTTTCAAAGAGGTAGATTAATTTTGTCAAAAATATGATGGGGGTCTTGAAGCCATTGGAAGAGGAAATGAGGATGTCGGAGTCAATTTTTCTGCCAAATGGAGTGGTCATCATCTCAAGTTTTCAATCTTTTTTCTCCTTACCTACATCTGTCATTCTCTTCTTTGGGCTAATGAATTGAAAAAAAAAAAAAAAAAAAAGGTGAGGAGTGGGGCTTCTGTTCGTTACACAATTAATACACAAGCAGAATGTGGAACAACTACCGGCAGCCTTCCCTCAGTCAGCCGCTCTACATACACCTTCATCCCTCACTCTCCCTCTCTCTCTCTCTCTCTCTCTCTCTCTCTTTCTCTCTCTCTCTCGCTCTGTGTGTGATTTATCTGTCAGTCTGAGGTAGGATTGACTCTCTGCTGTACAGCAGGCCATTAAAGCCTGGGGGAGATTCACCTTGCCGGGCAGCTGGCTCAAATGAAAAGCTAAAAGAGCACATTAACTCATCAATATGAGGGCATGAAGATGAAAACAGTTGTCAAAGGCCTGCCAGAAATAACTGATCGCATAATGCCGCTCTATTGTATGTAAGTGAGGTCATGGGAGTGTAACAGCAGCTAAAGACACGAAGGAAGTGAGAACACAGAGTCCTGGCAGGCTTTGATAGGCGCTACACAGGAGATTCTCTGTAAAAATACGGCTGAGTGTGTCATCTTCAAAACAAGCTATTAATATGTCACGCGGCGAGCTGAGATTAGAGCGGCGCTTTTACTTAGTGTTGTCAATGCTTTTCAAAGCCATTAGACAGCACTTTCAATAACCTTTAAAGCCGTTTTAATTTGCAGTTAACATACAATTTATTCATTCGCGAGCCTGTTTGAAACCATTGCAGCTCATGCCTGTTTTGATTGGGCGGCTATTTTGCCCAGAAGTCGAACCCGCACAAACTCACACAAACAATGTTTCTCTTTGTGTCCGGCCTGGTCCTATGCACACTCAAAGACATTTTCTAGATCCAAATATCGACAGTATCGATAGCAAGTTGGTATCAGTATCGGATTGATACTAGCGTGATGAGATCGATACTTTAATGTCAGTTTCGCTCTTGTGCTCTGATGTTGTACCGTCACGTAACTCAGCGGCGGCAGGCCACTCAGCTCTCTCTCTCTCTCTCTCTCTCTCTCTCTCTCTCTCTCTCTCTCACACACACACACACACTGAAGCAGATTTTTTTAAATAACATTTCTTGTGGTGTGATAGTTTTGTACACTTTTTTAATTGAGAAAAATCCAGAAAAGAAGTGCACTGAAGGGGGGAAATTAATTTAATTTTATATTTGTATTGTAGTTTCTCAACACTCTACCTCAAAAAAGATTTTGTTTTAATTTGCTCTCATACAATTTTTTTTTTTGCTTTGTTTTTTAAGAAAAAAATGCACACATAACAACATCCTGGGTTATAACAAAAAAAATCCCAAGGAAAAACCACAAAAACACCTGACGGTCAACAGTGTGATGGTACATCAACCTTAAATATTAAAAGTATCGGTATTGGTATCGGTATCGGCGATACTGGCTCTGTATTTACTTGGTATCGGATCGATATCAAATCTTGCAGTATGGCACACCTCTAACATTTTCTGAACAGCGCTCGCCATGCAGCACGGAGCCCTCTGCGCAGAGCACATTAGCGTTAGGTATCCTAGAGCGGCTGCATCACTCAATACCAGTCACAAGCCATTTACCACATGGTGCGGGAAGCTGCCTCCACTGCAGAGCCCCTCACGCCGTCTTGAGTGTCGGTGCATGCCTCGACACAAACCGCTGGAAAGGTCCGCGAACGTCTCCACTCGTAATCTTCTGTTTATTTCCCTCTTTTACATTTTCCTCTTGTTATCAGTTCTGTTGAAAGTCATTCCAGCATCAGTCACTTTAGTTAATTGGGCTTCAGACGGAAAGCTCATATCTGTAACATGTGAGAATTTAATTTTATACCCGAACACATTAACTTATGTCAGTTTTAGTTGCAATTACGTTTGCATCACTAGGCAACCGAGCCGGCAAACCTGGGAAAAAAAAGAAAAACACCCACAATCCTTTTCAGCATGTCAGCACTTTGGTTTATTTTCTCTCCTGTGCCTTGTACTCCGACACATTCTCGAGGAAGAACAAATGGATCTTTGCATTTGATGTTTTACAAGGAGATCTCAGTTTTGACACTTGTAATGTATTTGCATGTTAAATTACATGTGTTTTCATCTTCCAACCTGAGTACAGACAACACAGGTGTTCTAGCTTAGCACGCTCATGCTTCTCTGTGCTGGACCATCGGACCATGGGACCTCTCTCTCTCTCCCCCCACACTGACTCATCCAGCCATCGATGTGGGAGATTAAGCCTCTCTCTCATCTGCATGTTATCACGGCTCTCTCTCTCTTTCCCTCTGTGTGTTTGTTTGTTTCTCCTCTCTGTGTGAATGGTGTTGTGTGGCCTGTCCTGTTTCCAGGTCCCTGTCTGCGGTGGGGGGGGGGGAGGAGGAGGCGGCGTGGCTCAGATCCCACTCAGAGGGCGACGACACCTGAAGCTGCTCATTTGTCCTGCTGGATCCAGCCTCTTCACTTATGTTTTATAATCCACATTTTGTCAGCATAATTGCACTATGATATTCTGTTGTGAATCAGCTATTGCACATATATACTGCTAGAAGGGCATTTTTAGTGGGTGGGGTTCTACCTGAACAGCTTGTAAAGTAGGGATGAGCGAGTACACCACTATCTGTATCTGTATCTGTTTAACCATCTACATTATCTGTATCTGTATCTGTATTCGGAGTGGGCGGTGCCTAAACCGGAAGTGGGTGCAGAAATGGGTGGGGCTTAAAACAGTACATTATTTTAAGTCTGAAATTGATATGGATTGATCAGAAGTCGCTAATCTACTGTATTCAAAGCCTATATACAGTATATCTCAATAATATTTATATTATTTCATGAACTGCAGAGAGAAAGTGTCAGATACTGCATGCAGCCACATACAATAAAAATATTAATATAGGCTACTTTGTATGTTCAGCTATATGTGTGTATGTGTATAAGTGGTCTGTAGGACTGTTTATTTTTTAATGATCTTTGTGAACTTCATGATTCATGCAAACATCCAGTGATGACAAACAGGGAAATAATATGTCAGCCTTGTTCACTGTATTCTTCTCAAAAGCACCGCGTTCAGTACGAGCAAAGTTTTTCAACTGACTTCATATCACCAGCCAAACTAACAGCAAGCAGATGGTTAAAAAAAAAAAAAATCCGACCGGAGCGGAGACACTGACCGACGCGACGCGAGCCATTTTCAGCTCTGTCTTATTAAATGGGCCGCGTACGTTACGAGAGATGTGCAGAGACGTGTCTGTGTAGGGAGGGGCAGGCGCTGTGTGTGACTGGC
Source organism: Centropyge bicolor (assembly GCA_037975185.1). NCBI lineage: Eukaryota > Metazoa > Chordata > Actinopteri > Pomacanthidae > Centropyge > Centropyge bicolor. Next base: position 23,856 of record JBBMOC010000170.1, on the reverse strand, counting down.
CAATCACAGAGCGCGAAGACAGTCAGTTACACAATGAGGATTTTCCTTCAGCACAAGCACGGATATTGATGGATTTTACTCGTATCATAATCGTATTCGTCAAAAATGCTTTATCCGTAACGGACACTTATCTGAAACGAGTATCCGGCTCATCCCTATTGTAAAGCCCCTTGAGGCAAACTGTGTTATGTGATGTTGGGATAAATACAAAAACCTGATTGGACTTGACTTGACAGGCAGATCCTGACAGATCTCTATCACATCCACACTCTGTAAGGTTCTTTTTTTCTTCTTCCTCTGAACAAATTTCACATTAATTCTATAATGCGCCACCAAGGCTTATCCCACTATGCTTGGAGTGGAGGTCATTTCTGCACGCAATTACATCAGAAATGAAGTAGACAGGGGAGAGAAATTTATTCTTAGTGAAGTAAGTAAATCACTCTTCCACTTCCAACTGAATGTTTAATGGATTGTGTAACCTCAGTAATAATCCTGTTAAACAATTCCTAAGAACTTGGGGACAAAGGAGACTTCAGATAAGGCTTGTTTTAGGTATCTCTTCCTCCAGAAAATCCTCGGCGGGACTGAGGCGCGAGGGGGAATCATGATGAGTTGATAAATAAATAAGAAGCCCTGCAATTGTGCCAGTACCTGTGCTCCAAAAGACGGGAGAGAGAGAGAGGGAGAGAGAGAGAGAGAGAGAGCGGGTGAGGAGGAGGGAGAGAGAGAGGATTGGATGTAGAGGCAGAAGGAGGCCTGAGGCTAGGATTCGTCTTGTCAAAGTGAGACCTTTAACTGGGTCCTGAATTCTGTCAACACGATTCTTTCACAGTCTTACACCATTTCCATCTGGGGCCTGTTTCAGCGAGGAGGAGAGCTCATGGTTGGAGGAGGGTGATGGGAGACCTGCGGTCTTCAGACGCTGACATTGACATTGGCTCCAGAGCCACGAATCGGAGCCAGGAATATGAAGCAGCAGATGTGGGGAAACCGTTTTATAGGCCTGGTATTTTGCCCATTCTGAACCACGCCAGACAGGCAGTCTGATAAAAGACGGCTGATAAAAGACAGAAAAAGGCTTGTGCACCAGGTGCTGGGGGGCAGATTAACACATAAATGTATTTGTGGTTAAAGCTCGAAGGAGTTGTTACATAACCACCGGCGATTTTTATCGGTGTAACACCTTCTACGGGTCAGAAGAAACAATTAATTTGAATTTCCAAATGAGGGAAAACTGTAAGATTATCTTTTAAATGTGCTGTTTGCGGGACGGGCTATGAAAACTGTTTATGTGTTTGCTTGCATTTGGTTGTTTGTGCTTGATGGTTACCTGTGCCAGTGAGTGCTCTCCTGTGTTATAATATGCAAGGCTTAACAGCGCCCATGGCAATCAGCTGTGGTTATGTATGCAGTGACAATATGCTGTTTTGGTGCTACTTGTTGTGGCCATGTGGATAAGATAAGAGGTTGCCTACTTGCCATCTGCCATGTATGAAAATCACGTGTATATGTATGTATCAGTGTTGCGTTTTTTTTGGCAAGAAAACAGAAACCACTTCAACATGGAGATTACATGTTTAGATTACAGTGGGCTAATTTTTCATGCACAGCCAGACGAAACTATTTAATCCTGTGAATGTTAATAATAAAGAAGAATAATAAATAATAAAGCTGCAGTTGTTCTGTATTATTCGTAAATGTCAACAAATCCCATCAAATAACTAAAACCAACAATGCATCAGTTTCAGTACTTTGTGATGTGATACAGGTCACAAATATATGCTTTCATTTTATCTCAAAAAGATTTAGAAATTTACTTAAATACTTGGGGATTACAGGTTTTAACAAGTAAATAGTGCATTTGTTGGAGACTGTATTTCAATGTGGATTAATGCATGTTGTGCTCTAATGAGTAGAAATAAACCACAGAACAACCAGGGTTTGGTTTGTAATGTTTGTTTATTTGGTCATGGGATTTGATAAGAAATATAAAATATCCCCAGACATATCCTTGAAGAACTTCCCCACAATCTCTATCAACCTTTTTTTTCTTCTGGCTGTTATATTTTTCTAGTTTATTTGGTTTAATTTTGTTAGGCTGTCTTTTAATCGCCACTTTAACGCTGGAAGTCTCCCATTTAAAAGCGGCCATTTTAAGGGAGAAATACACACACACACACCAATTTTGTGGAAAAACAGATGAAAAAAACGACATTTTAAAGCTTAAACAAATATATTGCGCACTCGACTCTCGGTGTCTGTTAAAGAAGGAGGGAAGAGAGGAGTCTGGCGAGGTCTGATAAGGCTCTGTAACAGTAATAATAACGTTTTCATAAAGCTCATTAATTGAGAGTCTAGAGGTAATTGCTACGTTTCCTGCAGGCTGACTATGTTGTTAATGCTGACAACTGTCAAACTGACAAACAACAAGTTGTGGAATATGGATTTTCTTCCCTCTCAGCGTGTGTTAATAACCTACCATCTTAGCATTGCCAAGGGAAACTGTCAAGATGGCATCAATGATAAAATGTTAACATGTGACAAAACGCACCTGCCCGCGAGAAGAACAATTCAATTTCAAATTGAATTTGTACGACTATCACGAAAACCTTTTTCTTAATCCTCACCTGAGGGGAAGTAATATTGATTAAGAAGAAAAGAACTGAAGGAAAGTTTTTTTTTTTTCTTCACTTGGTTTCTGCTGGTGAGCCGCCACACACAGTCAAAGTGAGACTGACATCAGTGAAAGTCCCTTTACAGTAATTCAGCCAGCTCATGAATATCCCTGATAGGAGGACAGTGGTCATGTGCATAACAGGTGAAGTCATATGATATCTCTCCAAAATAAAAGCCACAACATACAGTACAGCACCAGTGCTGAGATTAATCTTACAAATATTTGAATCACAGATGAAACATATGAAGGTATTTCAGGTGCAAAATGTTTGAGCACCTGTAACATTGAATTTGTATGTGTATCAGCAAATTTGATTTCCCACACTCTATAAGTCACATATTGTTGCAGCGCACTCTGTGCAAAACATACTTGTGCACCTGTATCGTATGAAGTGAAGTTGCATGTGAACTTGTGCAATAACTATGTGAAATAATTTACCAAGAAAATAGCTGTGTCATTTAACACACAAACACAAATAGCAATTTACAACCACTCGAATCCTCCCCATGAGTCACACATTCTCTGTGTTCTACAAGTGCAAATCAGAAATCGTACTTCCGGTTCCGCTGAGATATTTGGTGCAAAACTACAAAATGATCTGTTCATAAATTCGATGAGCAAAAGGCAGGCCCGCTCTGAGATTGACAGACTTTTCGGCCAGTCAGAGAGAAGCTTCGTCCACCCGCTAATTTCTGTGGCTTCCTGATGAGGTTTGTAATTTATATGTCTTAAAAACTCACCTTCGCCGCCGCATTTACCGCTAGCAGGGTCGCTCGTAGCCTTTCCCTTCGACCTGGCTTCGTGGGTAGTGTCCCTCCTTCCAACTGGCTGTGGGACGAAAACGACCGACCTTGGATTGAATGAAAACTCCTGATTGGTTGGACGGACAAAGCTTCGTTTTGTAGTTTTGCACCAAATATCTCAGCGGAACCGGAAGTACGATTTCTGATTTGCACTTGTAGAAAACAGAGAATGTGTGACTCGTGGGGAGGATTCGAGTGGTTGTTTTGCACCTAGTGCGCTGCAACAATAGGTGCAAAATGTGAGCGTGTCAGTGTTGAAATATGTGACTTGTAGAAAAGGATTTGTGCACCTGAAATTACAATTTTGTGAATATGTATTTTTGTGTTGTATTTGTGGCACATACAAGAAATTATTTTACAAGTACACAACTCATAGAGTGTGGGAAATCAAATTTGCTGATACACATATAAATTCAATGTTACAGGTGCTCAAACATTTTGCACCTGAAATACCTTCATAGAAACATGTCAGTCCTCAATACCTGATTTTATTGTGGTTCACAGCGCTGGATAAAATCGCCCTTTGAAAATTATGTCTACTCTTAATTTAGCTATACTTTATTAAAATCAAGTGTAAACTATAAATTTACACAGTAGTGGTTTCATTGCCAGAATATTCAGGAGCCTCTAGAGTCCATAGCGACAAGTTGAAGAATTTTAATGGTTTAACAGATTTGCATATTTTCATTATTAGATAACAAGTTGTGACAAGAGACAAAGATAAAAAAAAAAAAAATCTGAGGAACAAATTTTAACAGTGACATCAATCTGTGTCTGCCTCTCCTTTCTTTCCAGTCCCCTCTGTGTTGCGCCGTGGGATTGTAGAGGTTGTGTTCTTGTTTAGGAGAGATTTGTCATATCTATGTAAGCATTCTTTATAGACACAGTGTGAAAGGCTGCTGGGCTATGAATCAAATGTCCCATGGAGTAAACATGTGCTGTGAAGCTGGCAGCCTTACAGACAACCTTTAAGCTGCCTCTCGACAAACAAAGGGAAACAATGGGTTTGCCAGGTTATGTGCTGCAGCTTATTAGGTCATCCAAGAAATGGCAACAAAATAGGGAAGAAGTCAAAGTCAAGCAGAGGAAGCGGGGAATGCTTGACTTTTGGCCAAAGTTGAGAAGCGCATTCCAAACAGTGAAAAAACACCACTGCAGGAGAAGTGTTTGCTCGTTCATGCGTCTGCAAACAGCAACCATATGAACTCCTCATTATCTTTACTTCTGCTTCTTCTATTACTCTTCCACGCCTCGGTGATGTCACACTCTGCTAATTAGGTCATCATCAGGGTCATCATTGCCATTCCAAACACACTTCCCGTCATCTACATCATCCGGCAAACACCGGCTGTCACCGGCGGATGTGGCGGGCGTCGGGCGATGGAGGCGGCGCTGGTGCGTTCATGATGTCTGATGTGTGTTGATGAGTGATGCCGTCTGACGGTTGATGTTGGGTGAAGCGTACAGTAATGGGGAGACAGAGGTCAGAGGAACCATTACCGCGGTGGGGGGGGGGAGGGGATGGGGAAGCGAAAGTGGGAAGTACACTGTTGTCTTCTCCAACTGTAGGGCGGGGCCGCCGTCCTTCTGTCATGACTGAACGTCTGCTCGCCCCGGCTTTGCATTCATTATAATGGGAGACTGTCCCGCCGCTCGTCATAAATACATGACAGGGGCGGCGTGGCATGAAATGTTGCATTGTCTGATCTGGAGGCGAAAGGGTTCACTGGAAAAAAGGCCCCTCCAAAAATAAGTTAAAAAAAAAAACACAAGATATTTTTGCTTGTAATAAGTGAAAAAATCTGCCAATGGAACAAGTGAAAATTGTCTTGATAAGATTTCTTGAAATAAGACAATATGTTAAGTCTTGAAATCAGCTGGAAAAAAACTCATTCTTAGCTATATTTTAATTGTATTGTGAAGTTACAAGTTAAGTCTGTTAACTTGAAACAAGATGATTCATCTTTTACAAACAGCACAGCAGCTTAAAAACCTTATGGCAAAAAAAGCTTGTTTCATCTGAGATATGACTCAAAACAAGATGTTTTCAAGCCTGTTTCACTGAACAAGATATTCAAGATGCACCGCCTAAAAACGTTACTATATCTTACTGAAATGTTACTCGTTAGGTGATTGTGTCTTATATTAAGTGAGATGAGATATTTTGACTAGAAATTAGAAAAATATACTTGGTAAAATTTTGAGTTTTTGCAGTGGTTGGATAGTTTGTTCTGTTTGCCTCTTTGTCCTTTCTCTCCTTTAGTTGCCCGAAGGTGAAGCGATCGAGAAAACACGAGACATGTCTGCATTATTAGGTAGCGGGTGAGGGCACTGAACACACACAAATATGTCCGACTATACGCACACACTGCAACTGTTCTTCCACTCTGATGAAGATCTGCTTAAATAAAGCTCTAAAAATTTGCATTCATTTTCTCAACCCGACTCAACTGAGGCGTAGGTTGACCCCAATCCTGTCATGCAAATAACCCTAGCATGGGAATAATCACAATAGCTCTTCAGATGAGGTGGCATGTAATTACTGTGCCTGACCTCTCCGAGCAGTAACCGTCTCCCCACAACATGCATGAAACCATTTAGTGCGTTCCATCTATCAACATGTGTCACTCTGTTGTCCCCATGACAAGGTTACCATAGCATTACACCGACGCTACCGAAGATGGCGCGTATTGTTGCAAGGTTATAACTCAATGACAGTTGACGCCGATGGATCCCTCTTATTATGATGAGTTGGAACACCTTGATATCCGCTGCAACATTAGCGCACCATCTGGAAGGGTAATGTGACGTCCTCTGGAGTCGCGGTTTGGGCCCTCGCTGCGCGCAGTCTTGTTGACTAATATTTCTTTGTGAGGAATAAAAGAACGGAGGCATAGAGATGTGAAGGACGTGGAGGAGCAAGAGGAGGGAGGAAAGGGGAGGAAGGAGGCCCCTTCGATCTGGAGCAGGGGATGACAAGGCAGGCAGCGGGTGGATTCATCACACAGCCGGGATGTCTTGTTCCGACACTAATTTTGGGCCCAAAGCTGTGGGTAATGAACATATCCTGTGACAAATGGGGGAATGGTAACAGTTGAAGCGTTGTTGGGGACACATTTGCATGCCAGCAGACTGCCGTGACACCACCTGGTGTCTGGAGACGGAGGGACGTGCGAGGGGAGAGAGCATGTCCTCACCGACTGACGCTCGCCTTTTGAAGATTTGTGGTTTCACGTGTAGGCTGACGAACGCAACCTGTGATTTATGAATCTGTTACCCTGAGTGCTTAAATGTAGATTGAAATGATTAGGAGGCATTCAGACAAAATCAGACCTGCTTGTCACTTTCATCACTGTGGTTTTGTCACAACCACTCTCTCTCACACACTCCGTGACAAATCCGGACCCGCCCACTTCAAATTAGCTTAATAAGTCTTTATCCTCGCTGACAGTGTGATTTGTGAAAGACCTGCTCTTATTTAGCTGATCTTTGCAGGGGCTCAGACTTAGCGATTTGTCCTGAGGCGTATGAATGATGGAATGAGACTTGCAGACCTACTAAAGCCACACAGTCAGTTGCTTCTTGACAGTTGACTCGCTCCATCTGAAAATCAGCTGTTGTGAAAGTTTCACTTGTTTCAGTCACAAGAATTTTGTCTTGCTCCATTTGAGTACTGTTCAGGTTCATCACTGAGGATAAAAGAAAAGTGTTGGCCGTGCTTAACCCTCCTATTATCCTTGGGGTCAATTTGACCCCAATCAATGTTTATCATTCAAAAAATAATTGTTGCCTTTTTTTTGTTTGACTTCATATTTCATGACTTTTCCTAATTTGATTGGTACAATTGATTAAGCATAAAATTATCATGATGATATTTTTTTTAATGTGCTGAACACATTATTGCACGCATTGGTGTTCCTCTGGGGCCAATTTGACCCCAAGCTGTTTTAGCTGTGTAAAACTTGTCTGTCTGTGTGTGACCCATCTGTGACTATTCTATCTATTCTCTCACCATAGTATGGTCCCTTTCCCCACTTCAACAGCAGGGTAGACTTAGCGCTGCAAATATTATCAAAATGGTTCAAGGCCCCAACAGATATGCAGTCAGCCATGTTGAAGACATCAAGTCATCATTTGAGCACTTTATAATGCCATCGGTTGAAAATATTGTTCTTGGGATGACAAATTTAGAGGGGACGTGTTTGTATGGGGACAGCTGGAAAGACTTGGATGTATTTGACTTGGAAGCCTACATTGGCTTGCTCATTTTGGCAGGAGTTTCCAAATCTAAAGGTGAAGCAACAGCAATACAAAAACAACAAAACAGCAAATAAGTAAGTAAAGTAAGTACCAGCATCAACCAATATAGATCATTCTATGAGAATCATGAATGTGCCCCCCAAATTAGAAAAGATTTGGATGAAAGATTTTCAATATGCACTAACTCTAAAACCGAAAGTTTGACCTGATGGTGGCGCTGCAGGAAACGTCATATCATCACCAAAACCAACAGGGTTCATACTCTTGTGGTCACTAAGGTTGTCAGTAAATTTGAGAAGATTTGGAAGAAAACCTTTCAAGATAAATTAATTCCAATTTTGACCTGTTGGGCCTGTTTGTCCCGATGGTGGCGCTAGAGGAAAGGTCAAGATTTCATTATCAAGGGGTTATTTATGTTTTCAACAAATAGACAAAGTGGCTGACACAAAAAAATGGTCAATAATAATCTGCAAATCATTTTTTTGGTCAAATTGACCCCAAGGGTGAAAAGTGTTCGTAATATTTGAGGATCATAGGAGGGAGCCTTGACGGTGAGTTCATATTTTGTGGAAAGCAGCTCAGATGTTCTTCAGGTGCTGCCAGTGGTCGCATCATTGACTGGGTCATGGGTCAAAGTCCAGTGAGGGTACACAGTGCACCTCAGCAGGCCAGGTGTCCAGATTTCAAAGTGTGGAGAAGACATGCACTTCAGAACACACCAGCATGTATAACTGTTGCAAAATCACATCCATGATTTTTTTTCCTGCCACATTTAGCTTTACTTTTAATAAACTGTTCCACAAGAGAGGAATGGTTGTGAGTGTCAGTCACAAATTCATCCTTTGAATAAAGAGGCTGTGAGTGAGGAGGTACAGTGGATCTTCAGAGGAAGAGCACACAGAGATGTTTCTTCTCCCCACTCCCTGGCATTTTTATTCCAATGTTTTTGGCAGTGGTGGAAGAAGGACTCTGATCCTATGTAATCCTATGTAAGTAATATGTATGTATGCATGTATGTATGTTACTGCTACTTACATAGGACTTAAAGCTTATGTGAGTAGCAGTAAGAATACAACTGTGTAATTCTTTTAACATTAAGTTAAAAAAGTGCTGCATTCAAAATTCTACTTGAGTAAACGTACCTAAGTATTACCAACAAAAATGTACTTAAAATATCAAAAGCTACACATTATGCAAAGTGTCTCCTTTTAGGATGTTAATTTAGGGAGGAAGGTGATTTTTATTTTTCAGCATAAAAAGGAGCTCTCCTGTTCATTTTGTTGTATGATTTCGTTCTTATAGTAAGTACATGATGACCACAACTCTAACCTGCGCCTGTCTATTCAACAGCACCTGTGAGAGTATTTGGGTGCTTAATCTAAAACAAAGCAGTTACATGAATGTAGTAAAGTATTATAAATATTGCCTTCTGAAATGTGGTGGAGTAAAAGTATAACGCAGCACAAATTGGATACACTTAATTAAAGTACATTAAAATTGTGCTGTACTTGAGAAAATACACATTTTTACCCTCCACCTCTGGATGCTGGTGGTCACATGTTGAAACGACCTCCTTACATGCCGCTGTCATTTCATGCTATTGAGACCAATGGCATGCTTGATCCAGGCCCTTTTCATTTGCTCCCACAGATCCCCTTTTCTCACCCATTCAACCTTGATGGCTCCTTTCACACCACTGTCTACACCCTCCCCTGGTAGCACAATGAACACCAGTCTGTCGCCCTGTCTCCCAGACAGACTTTTATCTGTTGAGAAGCCCACAGCTCGTGGAAAGCCTTTTGTTACCTATCTCCGAGGCGGCTGAATGGCTCCTTGCTTTGATTTGTACCTTGCCATTTTTTCTCCCCCCCCCCTCCCCCCTCTCTCACACTGGATATTTCTCTCTCTCACACACACTTTTCAGATGTGACAAAAGTAATCCTGTGTCTTTGCTATTGAATACCTCCTCGCTTTTTTTCTTTTTTTTAGACGCAGTCCGAGCCTCTGGAACTCCTTGTTGGTCGTCTTTATCAGAGTCTGTCATGAATGGAATAAGCACGGATAAGACTGTGACGTTCATCTTGGCATGGCGCCACCTAAAGCCAGTGTTCATTTGCATTTGACTAATTATGATAACTGGTGTCAAACAGCTGAGTATTTTATCAAATTCACCCTCACAACTTGAACTAAAAAAGTCCACGTTATATTTGAGGGATAGTGGCGGCCTGCCTTGACGAGCACCTCTGCAACCTTCATCCTTTATAAAAGCCTCCCCTTCCTCACTCTACTGTTAAGAGAAAGCCGACAACAATCTTCTCCCAGCAGAGTGAGTGGCGGTGTCGGACAGGAATCAGCCTTTATATAGATTGTAATTGTTTCTCCCTGCTCATGCGTCTCTCTTCCCATCCATCTCTCTTTTTTCCCCCCTGTTTCGGGCAGGTTTCAACCGCACAAGGTCATTGCTCTTAGGCAGCCGCGACTCGGCTTTATTGTTCCAGCGGGTCAGCGGGTCCGACACACATCACAGCTATTATTCCTCAGGAACAAATGGCCGTCCCACGCTTTGATCTATGGCCTTCCTTCTCAGACACTTCCATAATACCCTTGACAGGATTTCTTTTTTGTCCTGTTCCCGTTTTTGGTGATGATCCATCTCTTTTTACCACCTCTTCCTCTTAAAGTGCCTTATCATCGGCGAGAGTGATTTATAATTTCAGATTTGATAGAGTAGGTGATGGTTGACATATTTTTGTGTTATAAATGCTAGCGATTTGACGGTGAGAATAAATTTAAACCGTGCTCTGGTAGAATGCCTTTGCTTGTTGTTTTTTTTTACCTCTTGGATGTCGACAACAGCGCAGTGTTGTCACACACTGTTTCTAATAAAACTTTTGCAGGAAACAGGATGTTAAGATGACTCACCTGTGCTAAAGATACACGGAGCTAGTACAGTATTTGTGTACTATAATGTATTCTCAAAAGTGCAGAGAAGTTCAGGCTGACATTCAACATTGGTATACCGTCCCTGTGTTTGATAGAAACAACATTTCAGAATTTTGAGGGCATATTTAACCTCTGGCCAGGATTTCAGCCGCATTTACCTACAACAGCAACATCGGCTTGTCTCTGATTAATGAGTTTCGCGCAGCATTTTCAGCCGCTCTCGTCAGAAGTCCAGCAGTAGGATCATTTGGGCGACCCCCACTGCCCCTGTTTTACATATGAATGAGAGGCTTATCATTTGTGGCATTGCAGGCTGGGAATGGGCAGAGGCGGGTGTGTGAGTGAGGGCAGCGTGGCACTGCCCAGCAGAGCCATTTCTTTTTTTTTTTTCAATTTTGCTGTTTTTTTTTTTTTTTTTAATTTTACATCCGCCGATGTCAATGCCAAGGTTGGAGCCCTGCTTTAAAACACTGGGGGCCTCCCGTAACGAGCTTTGAGCTCATTGCTAAAAGCCCCCAAAAACATACCTATACCATGAATAATGGATGGCAGTTGGGGGGTCTCTCACGCAATGCTAGTGTGGGCAAGGTTTAATTACGCAGAACTAGTCGGCCTCGGTGATAGATGCACTGACAGGTGGGCTTAGTAATTCAAGCTGGAAGAAGGAAAACACGCACCCTTGCACTTACCTTCAATCAGTTTCTTATAGAAGCAATAACATCAGTTTAGAACGACATAAAATTAAGTAAGCCTTTAAAGCCGTACCCGACAAGTGCATTTGAATTTTCTGCTCAGTCCAAACATTACACTTGCATTTATGCACATATTTCAGCAAAAAAAAAAACAGTATGTTATGTATTTTTTTAAAGGCATGAAGATAGAACAGCCTTAAGAATAAGCAACAGTGAAATTAAGAAGTTAAAATATGTAAGAGCATGCATGCGCTTCTGTCACGGGGAGGCCTTGAATATTGAACACCGACACGTCTAAGTTCCCCTGTGCCATATGGGCATTTGTGTTGTTGTAAGACATACAAACCCACTATTATAGCTCAAGTATTATCTAGTTGCACCTGAATTCCCTGCAGCCCATCCACATGCATAATAAATCCAGGAAATGTCAGCTGTGAGGCCTGAGGGAGAACCGTGCCATTTGTTTAAGCTCTGGCTTGCAATACAGCCCAGTGCCAGTGATGTTTGGATAGAAGTGAATGAATAAAGAATGCCGGCACTTGCATGTCAATCAGGGCTTTACAGGGCCCCGAACATGGCGAGCCTTAAGCCAACATATGTTGCTCATACACAATGAGCCCCCCCCCCTCCTCCCGAAACAATAACTCAGACTGGTGTTAAGTATTTTGATCAATGCTGCTCTCATCATCTCACACACACACACACACACACACACACACACACACACACACACACACATGTATCACGCATCTGCTAACGTGTCACAGCAGAAAGTGATTAGCGATTTCATTAACGGGGGCAATAAAGCAGAAGAAACTCGCGCTAACATACTATTGCCAGGATGTCCTCTTAAAACACACGGGTAATTTAAATTCAGCGTGTTGGTTCTGACCCGCATGTTGGAAAAGCACAACAGACGCACTTCTGTTGTTTTAATAGACTTTCTGTTTAGCATCTGACGGCATATTGAAAGAGTAGCTCGGAGCTTTTCCTCTCTGTCCGACTGACTGACTGTGGGTTTTTGGTTGCTGACTCCTGGAGGCCCCAGAAGTTTCCACTGGCTTGTTTTTCATTCCCACAATCCCTTTCCCTGCTAGCCAAATCACTGAGCTATGACTACAGGCCTGGTTGGAAGTCCTTATCTGCTATCATTAAAGATGCATTTATTCCATTGCCTCAGGTGCCTGTGGGTGTTGGTGTGTGTGTGTGTGCTTTCAAATGCCTTTTCCTTGTTTGCATGTGTGTGCACGGTTGATCTATGTGCGTGAAAAAAAAGAGAAGGTGCGAAACAGAGGAAGGGGGTATAAATGTTTATGTGTGTATGTGTGGGTGGCTTCAGGGGGGTCCTGTGTGTGGAAGTGGATAAGCCTTTGTGTGTTTCTGTGCATCTGCCTGTGATGTGTATTCTCCAAGGTTAACACACTCCTCCCACACTAGGCTGATCTAAATAGAGACAGAGCCAGGGTAAATGGGGATCAGAAGTCAAGCGCTGGCAACCATGCTAAATTATCGGCGGAAATCAACGCTGTCCTCATTAATTACACAAAAGGCCGTTAGTCATTTCCACCCTCCCCCCACCAGCCCGCCCTCCCAACGCCTCTCAAACTAACTGATGCTTCTCCAGCGATTTCTCTCACTTTTGCACACACATGCGGCATACCCACGAAACCCCAGCATATTTTATACTCTCGCACGAGAAAACAGAACAAGGGCGTAGATGAAAGGAGAATCTGTCTTTGCCGCTGACATTGGAACAGAGCAACCAAAAGATAATGTAGTCTGTGAGTCACGCTCACCTTGAGTCTCCCCCCCTCTACCCACCCACCCACCCCTTTCATTACAGCGTTCGTCTTCCTCTAAAGGTAGCCGTGTTGTTGTTATCTTCCCAACAATCACTTCAATAATTTATGGCAATGAAACTAAGAGAGGTGTGCTCTGCATATTGTTGTTGATAAGAGGCGAAGTGTCTTCATTCACCAGCGATGAAGAGCCCTGACAGCATTTTAAAGTAGCTGTTCTTTTGCCTTTTAGATACAAAGAGTTGCTGTGTTTTTTGTGCAAAACAGGGAAAACACTTACAGTAGCTCAGTTCGTGGGTGAAATGCCTCATTTGAATGTTGCAGTGACAGAGTGGAACATCAAAAGCCAGGAGTTTGATGCTCTAATTTCAGGTTCATAAAAGTGTCATATAGAAGCGTTTGCTCCCTTAATTTCTCCTGGCGTCTTCTGCAGATGCGTTCAAATGGAGCAAAACAGGTAAAATGGTTTTACAGTGTTAAAGGAATAGTGCATGTCTGAGTCTTTCTATCATTCCCAAAGCTGAATCCCAGCATCTCTATAGCTCACTAATTAACATGTTGTATCTGATTTATACACAAACAGAAATGTAAAAATGATCTGAGTTATGATTTTATTGGGAGTTACTATCTCTTGGCAAGCAACAGCTTTGTGCAGTGACTTTGTCGAGCTGATGCATTTTTGCATTTCTATCTGTGCAACAGGTTAATTGGTGACCTTTAGAGGCGCAACATTTCAGATTCGGAAATATTTTGTAATTGGACTTGGAGTTAATTTCCTCCGGATCTGGCCCCTTATAGCTGATCTTCTCACAGATCTTTTCACATCTGCAAAAAGCAAATAACCGAATTTCTCAATATGCTATTTCTATTATATCACATTGAAGCATAATGTAGAGAGATGGCACGACATTTTTTAAGAATTTAAATCCTGATCATATCTAATGAAATACATAGAATGTATATTCACTCCTTAAAAGTTTCTTGTCTCCCTGGTTTGGTTGAACTAAAATTGTGTTTAATGGAGGTTGGCAGGTATAAGAAATCCGCCACCATCATATTTAAAAGAGGATGGTTGGATTGAGAGTTTGTTTTAACTGACACTCTTCTTGGTCTGCTGGGTAAAGCTCTGTCACATCTGACTTTGTGTTTGCTTAGTCTGTGTATGAATATAGCTGATCACACAACCCATCTACAACACAACATATCTACATGGTAGTAATTGAAAATCGTCCGGTACTTTTATGTAAAATGCATTGGTTGTAAACCTGCATAGCTTTTCATTGGAATCTAAAGTAAGTAACAAACTTTACTTTGAACATTGGCCATGCTTGTGAAAATAGTTACATGTCAACATTTTGAACTAATCTAAATTCCTAAACTAACTGAAATTCAGTCTAGCAGATCTAACATTTCTTTGAGGAAATCTGTTTCTTGCCATAGCTTTGCTGTATTTAATATGTACTTTGGTCGTGTTAAACATCGAATGCAAGAAGGTAAGAAACAGGAAAATGCAGGTTGTGCCTAAAAATAATTGAAGTGCATACTGATTTCTCCATTGGCAGGAGTTAGTTGGGGTCTTAAAGAAAGCCATTCATTATTTCCCAGCTGAGGTGGATTACTCGTGGACGGGTGCTGTTTGACATTTACCGTATGCATTTCATTATTGGAACTGACCTGGAAATTAACGGCAGCTTCTCTGAGCCTCAGCTCTACCCCCCCACCCCCAACCCCCCCACCCCCTCATGTGCAACTCGCCAAAGCATTGACCCTCTCCTCGTCTCCCTCCTGACCTTTCAGTACTGCATTATTTAACGCACACAAATCCCACACAGACTGCCACTGAATGCTAGGAAAAGGTATTGACAGAGACATATGGCTGCTGGTGGATAACATGCATAATTGAGGGCTACGAAAACAGGTTATATCCCCTGGTTGAGGTGTGCGAGTCGAAGACACCGACCTTGGTCCTTTGTGCCCACTGCTGTGGGAGCAGCGCTCTGTTTGAAGGCCTAACGCTAATTATTCAATCAAGTGGAACTACGCACTATAAAAACCCTGTACTGTGGCCATGTTTTATCTATGAGAGATTCAACATGAGTGGCGCAGGTTCACTCACAAAGATTGTGGCAATATGGCAGACTATTTCTGATTTAATTTCCGAGTACTGAAGGCTGGACCTTGACCACTTTGCAAACCCAGGAATGCAACGAATGATGTTCTTGGGGAGAACATTCTTGCATGCTGATCTTGGAAGAATTGACTTGACACTTTGGCACCATAAGTTTTGGCTATATTTAACAAAACGATGATAATAATAATGATGATGATGATGATGATGATGATAATGGAGGCAAGGCAAAGCAAGTTTATTTATATAGCATTCAGACAAAATGCTTTACAGGGGGATACATTAAAAAATAAGCGATTAAAAAAGCATTAAAACTGCACAGACAATAAAAACAAGAAGTGACAACAAGCAAATAAATCATTCCAGATGAACAAGAAATTCAATCAAAACAAAAGCAAGCCAAAAAATATTTACAGATTAAAATGAATGTGCCTCATTTATTGTAAAGCTCCAGTGAGCAGTAATGTTTTAAGCCCTGGTTTAAATGAGTTCACAGTTTTACCAGACCTCGGGTGTTCAAGAAGCAGTTGTTCCACAGGTGGGATGGACAGAAGCTAAACCTGCTTCACCTTGCTGGGCTTTGCTCCTGGAAACAGAGTAAACCTGTCCTGGATCACCTGAGGGGTCTGGATGCTTTGCAACATTGAGGTAAATCAGAGATGTATTTAGGCTGAGACCATTTGGAGCTTTATAGACAAGTGATAGGATTTTAAAACATATCAGCCTGAAGTATGTTGCGGCAATCCGCTTTATTATCAGAACAAAGGAAAAGTGGTAAAGGATTTATTTTAAAAATATGCATGCCTGGAAGTCCAAAGTGTGCAACAGATGTCATTGCAAGATCCTGTTATGATATGTTGTATTTACTTAGTGGGTGAAAAGATGCCATGTGACTCCATCTAATCAGAAATAACTCACTAAAACGCAAGGCTACTTCAATAAAAAAAAAAAAAATGCAAATTGAAGATTGGTGCCAGAAAGCAGTGCTGATTTGCAAAATCAACAAAAACCAGTGATGATATACAATGAGTTTACAGTAAATGGGGTCCACTTAGTTTTACATTCGCATCAAATTGCTTATTATGCGTTTTCCCATTTAAAATGCATTTCCTCATTTATTTCACATAGGCTTAATATTTATAATGTCTTGTGACAGACTTGATTAAAGTGTTCAAATATAAGATTTTAAAAGAACTCCTTGTGCAGGTTGCCCATTAAAACACAAAAGCATTTACAGTCTGTTTGATCAAAATCCTATGAAAACCAACAAGTCAAAGCACCTGATGTGGTTGTCTGCGGTGCCCGGTCCCTGGCCGAGAGGACAACTTCCTCTCAGTGGCAGCACTTTGATGACTATCTGAAAAGTGTCACAAGGGGTCCAAAAAAGCAATTTAATAATTAACAAGAGTTTACAAGAAAACCAAAGAAAATAAATGATAGCGCGGTGGAGGAGGACAATGAGTCGACATTAACAATCAGGTCTGCCAGTGAATAACGAGCTCGCCCCCAACATTTTAATTAGCAGCCCGCCGGACGGCACAGTGATTAATGAACACTATTTGATTTCTGCGTTGCTCTGAATTAATAACAAATTGACATTTAATGAAAATTACTTACTGCAATTGGAATTAAAGCTGTTTTTTGCCCCTTTATGCACCACAGAATAAATACAAATGTTGTTATCCCCCATTGATCATAAACATGTGTTAAAAGAGATATCAAAGGTGATGGGATTGAATTATGGGAGGATTTTGCAAACAACATTAACGGCACCAATTATCTTTTCATAGCCCCGGCTCTGGGCAATAAGAGGACAAATTTCACTCGGCTGTTTATGTGCGTTTTCCATCATGCCGTGTTTCAATTGGAAATGCTGCTCGGGGGATGGCGATGGGAAAGCAAAGGGTTAAAGCTTCAGTATGCTTCAGACAAAATGCTTGTTGGATTGTCTAAAAGTGTCCTAAAAAAAAAAAAACGCCCTGTTTAAAAAAAAAAAAAAGTGGGATTAGATGGGTGCAGGGTTGTGTCTGAACATTTTTGTAACTTTCCAATCACATCCATTATTGTCATTTCTAGAAAAATAATTTAATTATTTTACTGTCTTGTGCTGTGTTTCATGTTGTCTCATGATTTCCTGTTTTATTGTGAAACTAACTTCCCCTCTCGTTTCAGGTTGCTTGCCCTTCCTCTTGTGTTTCCCACCGTTGTGATTGTCAGCCCCGCCCTGATTGTTTCCACCTGATCCCCTTCCTTGTGTATTTAAGTCTGTGTCTCCCCTTGTCTTGTGCCAGATTGTCTTGTCTCATCATGAGTAAGTCTCTCCAGCCATTTTCCATGCCACGTCTCGACCTTGTCTTTGTTAAGTTTTCATTTGATACTTTGCCTTGCGTTTTGACCAATTAGTTCCTCTTTAGAGTTATTTTGAGTTCTTGCATTTTTTCACGTTTTGACTCTTTTTGTTTCCTCGTTGTGAGTGACTTTAATTTGATACTTTTAATAAACGTTCTTATTTTGAAGAAGCCCCTCTCTGAGTCTTGCATTTGGGTTCAGTGTATTCTCCAGCCTTGTCAATTATAAGCAGCAAGTAGCCAGTGAGGAGATGTGATAGTTGGTTTTGCAGCAATTACACTTATCCCTCAAACATATTTGGCCAAACAAATGAGTTGTGCATGAATAGAATTCGTAGGAGACAAAGTTTAGTTGCAAGTTGTTGTTTTTAAACACACTAAGGCCTATATAGGTTGGACTAAGTTACTGTACACACGTAACTACTCAGTAGTCCAGAAAACTACTGCAAAAAAAAAAAAAAAGTTGTTTACTTCACATCAGCCGGTGATCAGCCTGCCCTTGAATTATAAAATCTCAGCTTCATACTTGCAGCGCTGCATTTGTGTGTTTGCCTCTGAATTCTCTCCAACCTCTTGCCGGAGATCAAACACTTCATTTGTCTTGGTGGGGGTTTGTAGTGCAGCACCCACCAGGTGAGTCTGTACCCCGAAGCGTGGTGGCCACCTGTTGGCGCCTCGGCCCGTGATGCCTTCGACACAGACATACTAGCCCGAGGTTCTTTTTCGCCTCAGCTGCCTCCTTCCCCCGGCCCACCCTGCTGCACTTCATTTCTGAATGCACAACCTAACTGACCACATAGAGCTCCAATCAATATTTTTGCTCCTCTGAAGATCAAAAAGGGCTTTGTTTATGTGTATTTCGGTGTGCCGGGTTCTCCACTCGAGGAGCCCCTCTGTGATTACTGCTCCATGCAGTGGAGTCCACCCCTGTTCATTTTGTCTATATGAGTGTCGGCCCTCAAGTTCACGGCCTGAATGTGTTTGTTTCTGCAAAGCCCGATAGAAATTCTGGACGGCTCGCATCCATTTTAAATAAATGAACACGCTCATTTTACCTTCCAGATGTCAGCCCCTTAATGGCAACTACAAACAGCCAGGCTTTGTATGGCTTTTATCAAAGTAAATGCTCGGAGCTCCACACCAGAGGAGCATCACGTTCCTCTCATCCTTTCGCTTTGTTTGTCTGGCAAAGATTT
Source organism: Centropyge bicolor (assembly GCA_037975185.1). Classification (NCBI taxonomy): domain Eukaryota; kingdom Metazoa; phylum Chordata; class Actinopteri; family Pomacanthidae; genus Centropyge; species Centropyge bicolor. The sequence goes on along the minus strand of JBBMOC010000170.1, from coordinate 5,007 downwards.
GTGTCCTAGATGATTTATGGGGAATATTGCCGTCTTGCATTTAGTTAGACTTGAGTTTTGTGATACCTGCCTGCTTATGAAATTACCAAAGATGTTGACTGAGATGGTATAATGATGATACATTTAGCAATAATGCTTGTATCCAGAGGAGCAATATCCAGCTCCATGACAGTGCTGGGACTGTGCAACTTGGAGGTCTTGATTCCAAATGAGTATGATTTGCTAATTTAATTCTGGCTAATTAAAACAAATATATCGCACTGTTTAATTTTCCTATCAAGTGGACAATCATTTGGATATATAGTCTAAGCCAGAGGTCACCAACAGGTGGACCGCGGTCCAGGTCCGGACCCAGCAGCTGTCGTATACGGACCCGGACCTACAACCAAAACAGAAGGTTTTGATTTGAAAGAAGGAATTCAAGTCTTTCCTCCCTTTATTTTTCTGAAGTGAAGCACTTTGTTCGAGCATGCACAATTTCCACATTTTATGTATTTTCTCTTATTTTGAAATTTTATTTAGTAAATGAGAAAACATGATACACATCGACAGTCGCACATATAATCAGTTCTATGTTACTTGATAATAAATATTGTCAAAAAGTTTTTGAATTGTCCTGAATTCATTTGATTTGACAATTAGGTAACTACAAGGCTACTTCAATATATATATCATTAAATAGTTAGACATTATGATCATCCGGACCTTTGTGTCAAGAATTATTCTCCCACTGGAAAGTAAAATAATAGGGTTTGATATCTGCACAAAAATGCTTTCATGCAGTCAAGATGATGAGTCCTGATTCCTCCTTTCTTCTAAACAACATTTCTTGCTTGCCCGCAGCCCCCCCCCCCCCCCAAGTTTGTCTGAACATCACGTTTAGTGATTTGCACACCTAACACCACGACCTCTGTTGTATATCACCTCCCGCTGTTGTTATTTACGCTCACGTTCCGTGGTGCTACAGACTGCGTTTCATGAATAATGAAGAACAATCCATCAGTCAACGAGCGGGGAAGGGAATCATCTTACTGTCGCACTCACACAAAAATGCCCAAGACGTTCACGGAGGTGTTTATTGGCCAACTGGCGACGGCTCGCGACGGGACGCTTCAGATCACCCTGTGGAAAGAGACATTTGGAGCAGTAACAAATTAGACATTGAAATAAGACGACTCAATAGCACAGCAGACAAATTGCAGGAGCCGGGCAGCGCTCATTAATTCTAACTATGGGCTCCTCGGCTGCATTGATCATATCCTCCATTTATTCCAGTAAACGCTGGAAGAATGAGTGATACAATATGAAGATGGCGTCGGCGCTCCCTCTCTGACGAACCCCCCCGGGTCAGTGCTGAATATTAATAGGAAGCACTGTATACTGTATGTACGTGATGTTTACCCCCACCCAAGCAGATATATTTATCCAGGACGGTGTGAAATCACTTCCACGTCCTGTTCTCTTTCACCTCGCTCTAATGGAGTTGGAAAGGTGTAAACAGTGAGGGAGGAGCCTAGAAGATGCTCTGCCCAAACATGTCCACTATCATCAGGCCTGAGGAGAGAATAATGAATGCAGGCGAAGGCGCTGATAATAAGTAAGTGGAACACAGCACAGTCAGCCTTCACAAACTTAATAGAAAGTTATGAGTATATCAAGATATGGCTGGTGCTTGAGTCCAGCAAGGGAGCGAGTCAATGATCGTTCAGCGCTGATGACAGCAATCAGAAGGCGAGCTCTCCCTGGGTGCTCTGGGCTTTGGGTAATGGTAGTGGAGTACATATGTAAGTACCAAAGGGAACAAGAGACCAGGCGAGGTTTAACAACTCACAATCCACTATTAGGCTCTGTAAAAACAAAGTTCTGACCCCAAACCTTATGTGCTGAGAGGAGAGCTGCTGGAAAAACCACCCAACGTGCAGGAAATCACGAAGCAGCCTCCAGCTTTTACAGATGCAGCAAAATCGAACCATTGAGGCTTGTGTGCGATTCAATCAAAGCAGTGGCAAAATATTCTTTTAAGGTATTATACAAATCATGTGAGTACTGCAAGGGATTACACTGATTAGGCTACAATATAGTGGATTTAGTCTCTGTTGCTGTCTTAGCAGGAGCTTGATGGATGGCTGATGTCAGTGGGTGACCTGGTCCAGGACCTGTTGTCTTGGTGCGGGGGCTGGAGGTGAAGGCAGGCGGTTGAAGCTTCTGCTAAAAGAGGAAAAGCATGACTCACACTAACTCCAAAGTTGCCCTGTTTTTGCTCAGTGTTCTCAGCCGGCCTGCTGAATTTAGCCACGAGTACACAAACTTTAAGATGTCAGATGATTTTGTTCAAAGTTGGATCCTATTTGAACCCCCCAGTGCTATCACTGTGAGGACTGGACTTCTGGGTTGACAACACCACAATGTCTTGTTTTCTTTCTAGTGTGTGTTAAATACAGAATGTGATGCATCAGTGGAGGATTTGCACTTGTTAAACAGAAAATGTAAATTAGCAAGGAATGTAACTAATTTAGCTGTTAGGTAATTAATAAAGTGATATTAATATTTAAACATTAATTTCTTTGACAACCCAAAGTGAACTCACCCAAATGTCATTAATAATATTTCAATGGACAATAAAACTATACAGGCAAAAAACTAGGGCTAGTACATCAGGTCAAAAGGTCAAAGTGGGTAATAATTTTTACTGTTTACCTGTTTATCTTTGTCTTTTTTTCAAAATGAGTTTGGTTTACTCACGTGATTGTTTAGAACCTTTCAAAAAACAACTGTTATTGAATATGTATAGGTGGGTGGGAATATTTGTGGGTTTTTGTTTGTTGTTTGTTTTTTACTTTTAATTTTATCCAACCCAATATTTGTATTTTCAATTGAAAGTGTAAAACTGGTAGGCACATCTCCATGTTTTGTTATTGTATGTTATGAAGAAAAATCAAGTTTAAAAAAAAAAAAACAACTGTTATTGATGCCAACGTGGTCAAAATAGTAAAAATAAGACCCAGTTTGAAAGAATAAGGAATTATCCTTAAATAAGAATATATCTGTCTGGCATTGATGTTGATCGTATAGTGGAAAACAAAATCAAGTGAATCCAATAAATAAATAAAATCAAACATCAAACATGTAAAGCAAAATCTTCAATAGCTCATTTTATTACGTTTAAAGATGGACGGAACAATATCAGCATCTGAGCTTACAGACATTACACTTACTCTACAGGAAGTGTGTATGACACGTTAAACACATGGAGCTGGAGCGTTCAGGCATGTGCAGCACAGATGTGCACGTGTCCAAGAGCAAGACGGGGGAAGACTCCCAGGTCGCTTGGATTTCCGTAATGGTCCATTTTGCTGACCCTTGCTGGAGATGCAGGAGCCGGATAGAAGAAAAAAGAGAGAGAAAAGATAGAGAGAGAGAGAGAGAGAGAGAGGAGAGACAGGATGGAATAGAGAGCATAAGATAGAAGTGAGAGGGAGGAGCACCTCTCGGGAATTGGACTGTCAGGGACGAGGAGAAGGGGAGAGAGGTGAGCAGGGATACGTTAATGACTGGTGGGAAGTGGGGGAATACTGGTGGAGTCGGCTCTCGATCCGTGCCATTTAACAACATAATGTCCCGCTTCTAATCCCACAAGCAGATATGGAATCCTCTCTCCTCTTTCTCTTCTCCGTCTTCATCTTTTTTATTCTTCTCATCAGACACATCTGCAAGTCATGAGTTACTTTAAGATAAGTACAAAAAGCTGCCAAACAAAATGTCGTCAAACTGGTGCATTCTGGGTTATATACACAGATAGTAAGCCTGATCATATAAGCCTTCAACCCAAACTTCTGCACACTCACTGTCTCTTCTATGCAAATTTAAAGTAATGTCAAAGGTCAGCATGAATTTACAAGAAAAACCCAACTGGTGCTTTGTAGGATTCTTCATTTCAATTCCACTCTCATATGTAGAAAAGTTCATATGTTCATAAATAAATAAAGGCCTCATCCAAGGTTTATTCATTGCTGGTAACATTCAGTATTAATAGAATGTAACTATTTAATGCAGTGGTTTTGGATGCTAGACGGCCGTGCAGCTCCGTAACCCTGAGTTTAGAGGAGAGGTTTATTTTGTTGGGTACATAAGGTGAAGGAGCGAGAGGGTCTGTGGGATCATAGGAGATGTGAATCAGATTCCTCTCTACTGTCCAGACTATCACATGAGTCCACAAATTCTCCATCTCCTTTCCTTCTCTCAGCCTCCGCTCTCTTGTAACTGTAGATTCTGTCTTTTTTGGGATGCGAATTAATGAGAGTGAGCACGGTAACGGGTGATTACTTTAGGATTTGCTCAATAATGTGGACGCTCTAAATGCAACACAGCGACGCATATAGAATGATAATTACTTCTGTAATTATCAGCGTCAAGTAAATCAAGCCATTCGCTGCTCATGCACTGTGAACGTCAACTACACATCGGTCCGTAATGGCAAACAATAATTAGTGGTGTGGAAGGGTGGTAAGTGTTCGCGGTTGCAGAAGTGCCCTGATGTGTTGAATTCCTAACTATGCAATCGTCACATCGCGGGGAGGTTTGTGCGTGCGTCCGCTCGCTCCCCAAGGCGCAATCAGTCGTGGCCGGAGGTTAGCTGCTCGCAGCCGTTTTAAATGAGGAATGCAAATAATGCTAACAAGCCGTGGCTGCAAGGCCCTACGTCGCCCGGATAATCTTCCCCCTCAGACCGCCAGCCCCCGGCTCTGTCCGTGCTCCTGATGTACAGTGCTTTGCAGTGTCGAAAGGCAGAGGGCAGGAAAGTGTTTAGTGAGCTCTGTGTGTGTTGTGAGCTGGGAGAGTAGGTAACAATCAGCGGACCAGATGTTTCCTGAAAAGAGGAGGGAGGGTTTGAGGCAAACAAGAGGTGTCTAGACTCTGCTGTTAGAAAAGTTACTCTGGCTGTACCTTCTTTGCCAGACCATGTCGGAACCAAGCGGCAACCTCCGGCGCTGAAAAATGAAGCCAATG
>JBBMOC010000169.1:354420-415540 GCA_037975185.1 Centropyge bicolor | reverse complement strand
ATTATATATTAACAATCATATTTAAAATCATAAATTAATTTTTTTTCTTTTTTTTCCTTTTTCCTAAAAACAGGGGTTTTGAGTTCATTTCTTTTCATTTTATTGTATTAGGATAAAAAGTTTTATTTTATAATTCATAAAAAGCTATTTTTAAAAAAAATTACGTGATTGACATTAAGAATATAAAGGCGACAATATACAGAGTAAACATGAGGGAGCTGGAGGACGGTTGGACGGAGGTGACATATGGCAGGAGGCGCCAACGCCCTCGTCAGCCAAGGTGGGATCAGGGTCCCGGGACCAGCAGGGGGATGGAGAGTGCTCACCCTGCCCCATTTCGGGGACAGGCATTCCCCCTTTTTCCTAACCGGCCAGTGCCTCCCCCAAGGCGGGCTCGGTACTTTGGTCCCCAGTCACTCTCTTATGCAGCCGTCGTGAGAGGAAACAATGTTAGAGGGGAGACTCAAAGAGCGCCACCTTATGGACAGCCGAGGCGGCAGCCAACTGATCCTGTTTTCGGACAGAGAGTCCGAAAGATGCATGTGGTTATAAAAATGGTGCACCACTTACAAAATGTGGCCCCAAAGCCAGGCAGGGTGGAGCCAAAGATGATCTCCCAGATGGTCGAGATCTTGGGCTCCATGATTAAACCTGCATCCCCTACACCAAAAACGGTGGATTTCATTAAGGGGAATGCAAAGAGTTGGGGTTACAATACGCTGCTCATTTTGGAAGACCATTATAAGGAGGGTCTTGAGACCGCTTTGGAGGAACTCTCCAACCTTATGGTGCCGGACTGGAAAGAGGCCTTCCAGGTAGCCACCAGATGGGCCCGGAAGAACTTGTCTCGCATCAAGCAGGATGTCATTGATCATGCCGAGGCGCTGATCATGGCTTGTGGAAAGGAAGACGAGAACTTACGGACGCCACAGGACAGAAGACCAACAACTGCACAGGACCAACGGGGGACACAAACACAAGCTTCACACCACACTCAAACCACGCCACAACATCAGGATGGAACGACAGGGGACAGTGTTGCAGAACAAACAAGGGGTTCACCAGAAACACCGCCACGTCGTTCAGTGGTCACAATGGCGATCCAGACGGAACGCATGGTTGACTCCACACCCCCAAGCCCAAAGGAACAAAGGCAGGGCAGGAAAAGAGGTGGAAAGGATCAAGGGTGTGTCATCATGGAGGACAGTCTTCTTCTGGATCTTGAGGACCTTAATGACAGTCCAAGACTTCGGAGGCCAGGGATAGAGACAGCAGGGAACTTCGCTTTGGAGATGGAGTCGGAGGAGGAATGGGAAGGGCCAGCTCCTTTGGTGCCCACTCCTGTTACAGGGACCCGGGGTCCAGAGATTGGAGGGGATCAGCACAGGGTCCAAGTTCACCGTGGGGCTAGTCCTGCCCAGAACACGTCCTTTGATGGGACAGGGAGTCCAAGACAACAAAGGTTTCAGGTCACAAGACACATTAACACAGAACGCAAGAATGTGAACTGGAACTTAACGGTGAGGAAGAAATTTCTTATTATAGGTGACTCAAACCTTTCGAGGATACCCGCCTACTTTATACCAGAGCTACAAATAGAGAGTTACCCAGGGGCCACCTTCCGGAACGCGGAGGCCCTGCTGGAGAAGGCTCTAAGCCTGGTGGAGCCAGAGAAGTTGGTGCTGTCTTTTGGCATTAACCATAGAAGACAGAAGGCCAAAGAAACTGCCATTAGACAAATGTTAGGAGCAGTGAGGGCCACAAAGAAGAGGTTCCCGAAGACAGAAATTTGGATTCCGCTGTTGAGTTTCTCTCCTGCCCTACCCCAGGAGGAACAGGATACTCTACAGAGACTCAATTCATATGTGGAGAAGAACATGCCATGTCTGCCGGCCCTGAAGAGTGGTGACTTCCATACAGAGGAGGACAGAGTCCATTGGACGAGGAACACAGCAAGAGCTATGCTCGACCATTGGGCGGATTGTTTAAACTTTCACCCCCAGTAAGCCTAGCTTGTGAGGGGGGAAAGACGGCTTTAGTGGCTCAAAATGTAATAGTCCTGGCTAGGAATTTCCAGTTGACGCAGCCACAATATGACCTCTTAAATAGAGGATTAACATTTATTCCGACAGTGAACACAACGAGAGATAGGAAAAGACAATTGCAGGTAGACATGCAAAACTATCACCGACGCATAAAATTGGCAGAATACTTTAAAAATTCAGAGGAGGAGAGCATCCCACCTTTTACCGGGGCCTCAACGTGGTCTCCACCACTGGACAAATTACCGGGTGAAATTTTAAATTTGATAGAGGAGGATTGGCGGCTTTTTCAAAGAAATTACAGGCCATATAAAGAAAAGTCTAATTTGTCCAAGGAAGAAATCAAAGCTCTTAAGGAGCTTAAAAAGAATAAGGATATTGTCATCAAACCCGCAGATAAGGGTAGTGCGGTAGTGATTTTAAGTAGAAGCCAGTATTTGTTGGAGGTGGAGCGCCAATTAAACGATGGGACCTATTATAGAAAATTAAAGGAGCCAATCTATTTGAAAACTATTCCTTTAGTTAAAGACATTTTGAACAATTTGCAAAAGAAAAAATTTATTACAGCTAAACAGAAGAACTATTTACAGGGTAGTGGGGAGCCAAGGGAACGCCGTTTCTACATTTTACCAAAGGTTCACAAGGCTCCGGAAAAGTGGACCGTTCCATTTCAAATACCACCCGGAAGACCGATAGTGTCTGATTGTCAAAGTGAGACTTATTACACGGCCGAATACATAGATGCATATTTAAATCCCTTGTCCATCAGACATCCATCATATGTTAGAGACACCTACCATTTTCTGGAGCTTGTGAGAGATCTACAGATTCCACCTGGGGCGTTCTTCTTTTTTTCTATGGATGTGGACAGCCTATACACAAATATTGATATCCCAGCGGGCTTACGATCAGTTAAAAAAGTATTTCAGAAATATCCAGATCCCGAACGGCCAGATGTAGAATTGCTACAATTATTGGAAATCAATTTAATGAGAAATGACTTTGTATTTGATGGAAAATTTTACCTACAAATTAAGGGCACTGCAATGGGGAAAAGATTCGCCCCAGCATACGCTAACATATTTATGGCCAATTGGGAGGAGGAGGTGTTTATGAAGTGCAGGAAAAAACCATTACATTATGTCAGATATTTAGACGATATCTGGGGAATTTGGACCGGGACAAAAGAAGAATTTGAAGAATTTATGGGAATTTTGAATACACACGACCCCTCGATTAAACTCAAATACGAACTAGAGGAACACTCGATTGATTTTTTAGATACAACGATATATAAGGGACCCAAATTTGCAGAAAATCATAAATTGGATATTAAGGTGCATTTTAAAATTACGGACACACATGCCTTATTATTTAAATCAAGCATGCACCCTAAGCACACATTTAAAGGGATAGTTAAGTCACAAATTATTCGATTCAAAAGAATTTGTACACAGGAATTGGATTTTAAAGAGGCTGTTGGAACTCTTTTTAAGGCACTTCGAGACAGGGGATATACAAGATCATTTTTAAGACACATTTTCAGGACCTACACAATTCAACGGGAAAGGAATCAAAAGAAAATAATTCCTCTTATAACTTCATTTTCAACAGTTGGCCAAATTCTCCATGGGAAATTGAAGACAAATTTTGAAAATGTATTAGTAAATCAGGGCGTACTTTCAAATTACGAGGTAATTTCAGCGTTCAGAAGAAACAAGAATTTGAAGGATATTCTGGTTAGGGCAAAATTGCAATCTGTAACTCAAGATAGACCGCTCAGTCTGGAACATATGTTCATTAGATTGAAATATGTTCGGAATAAGTTTAATAGGGCCATTATCCCAATTGCACAGCAATTTAGTTTACGATCCTCTAACTGTGTATATCTCATGTACTGTGCTAGGTGTGGCAAACAGTATGTTGGGGAGACAAAAAACTCAATTGCCACCCGAATGTCAGCACACAAATACAAAATCAGCAAGGGGAAAGACAGTTATCAACCGGTTACAGCACATTTTATCTTTCATGGATGGGATGCAGTTAGGATAGCAGGTTTGGAAAAGAACATAACATGGACAGATATGGAAAGGAAGAAAGCAGAAAGGAAATGGATTTATAAATTAAATACAAAAGGCCAAGGGGGTCTAAATGCATCATGTGTTTATTAGGCTGAGTTCCAGTCTATTGCAGGATATACAGTTCGGTTCACATACAGGTTAATAAGTAAACTTGCACTTATTTACAGTTTCATAGGTGCAATTTTTCCTAACCCAAGCAGCCTTAAACCCTACATTCCCAAGACCCAACAAATCCTTCCTTTTCTCCTAACCCTAACCACTTCTCCTTTCCTAACCCTAACATCTTTCCCATTTTCCTAACCCTAACCCTAATCCCTCCTTCTTTCCTAATCCTAAACCCCTCTCTTTCCTAATCTTAACCACTTTCTTCTTTCCTAATCCTAAACCCCCCCCCTCCCCCTTTCCTAATCCTAACCACTTCCCTTTTTCCTAATCCTAACCCTAACCACTTCTCCTTTCCTAACCCTAACATCTTTCCCAATTTTCTAATCCTAACCCTAATTCCTCCTTTATTCCTAATCCTAAACCCCGCCCCCTTTCCTAATCCTAACCTCCCTTTTTCCTAATCCTAACCTTAGCCCCTCGCCCTTAAATCCTAATTCCCTTTTTCATATTATGGGTCTCAACCCTAATTAAGGGAGAAACATAAAATAATATTTAAAAAAGCAGAGAAAAGATCAAAAATAATATACAAAAAATCATATAAAAAAATCCAAAAAATAAAAATCATAAAAAATATGGATATGTATTATGAAAGACTTGTGTTTATAAAAGGGTATGAGTTTCTATAAGTTGATATGGGAGGAGATAAATAGACAAAAAAATATAATGTCATATGAATTATACTTACTTTATAATTAAATATATATATATATATATAAATATATTACAATTTATAACTTCATAATTTCATAGTTTAAATGTATCTTTTTATTACTTACTTGAAATTTAAGAGAAGGGAGAGTATTATTATAGCAAAGTTTTAAATAAAAAGGAAAAGTCACACATAGGTTTTTTAAGAAAAGGGGAGGGCCTTAATAGGAGACACACAGAGAGAAGCTCATTTTCTCTCAGACCTTTGAGGGAGAAGGAGCTCTCTGTATGTCAGCCTTATATATTTGGGAATTGATTTAATATTGTGTACCGTGCCTGAGGAAGACTCATAAGGAGTCGAAACGTCGCACATTGGTACACATATTTAATAAATTATATATTAACACGCATATTTAAAATCATAAATTAGTTTTTTTCTATTTTTTTTCCTTTTTTCTAAAAACAGGGGGTTTTAGTTCATTTTCTTTTCATTTCATGGTATTGGGATAAAAAGTTTTAGTTTATAATTCATAATAAGCACTATAAAAAAAATTACGTGATTGAAATTACGAATACAAAGGCAACAATACACAGACAAAATATGAGGGAGCTTGAGGAGGGTTGGACGGAGGTGACGTATGGCAGGAGGCGCCAACGCCCTCGCCAGCCAAGGTGGGATCAGGGTCCCGGGACCAGCAGGGGGATGGAGAGTGCTCACCCTGCCCCATTTCGGGGACAGGCATTCCCCCTTTTTCCTAACCCAAAAAAAAAAGCATAAAATAATAAAACCACATAAAAACAAGTTCATTCTTACCTTTAAAAACACTTCATTTATTCTTTAAAAACAGGTTTTAATTTAAAAAAGAAAAAAGAAAGCCCCCTCCCACGCCTAACCCTAATGTGAGGAGGGGGCAAAGAGAAAGGGTTAGGGTCTATGTTTCTTAAAATCTATTTTTCTCAAAAATCTATTTTATTTAATTATCGTGAGATCCCTGACCTAGTTTAAATCCTAATTTTGAACACATGGAGGCCTGGCCCCGTATCCCAACCCTGGGGGGGTTGGGGTTAGGGGTCCTTGGGGGGTTCCCTCCGGGAAATTGGCATCTCCATCGCTTCTCGTATATTGCACTGTTTAAATATAGAATACAAAGTATAAAATAGAATATAAAATAGAAAATAAAAAATTTAAAATCTAAAAATAGACACAATAAGTTAGGCAGTAGAGGTAGCAGGAATTTGAATCAGAAGTAGGCACTTGTAGGAGATCTACAGAAAATATGCATAAGTGTATGTGTGTACCTGAGTGTGTACATAGTGATAGCTAAACTTGAAAATAAGGTAAAAACAGGTAAAAACAAAAACAGTGCTGAGGAGCGATTGGAGTAGCTGCCGTCACCTACAGCGCCATCTTGAAAAGAGACACGGCACCCACTCATGAGTCTCTACGGCACTTCGTTCCAGAGATATGAAAATCACAGGGAATTTGTTGTCTCTGATTTGCAAGACATAGTGCAAGACAAAAAAAACCCACATAGTATACATCAGTGTTTTTTAGTGGTCCACATGAATGTGATGGAACCTTGTGAATGGAATTTTCACATGTCTTAAAACCATCTATATTCAACAGCCTTAATTAAATAGTTTTCTTCACAGCACCAACTTCATATTTGGTACATACATCAATTAGACCATGCTCTTTTCACTCATCTCATTTGTTTTCTTGTAAACCCTGTCAGGTTTTTGCTATAAGCATTCAAAATACAGACAGACTGATAGTATTGTAATATGTCTCATATATTGAAAAGAATCAGACATGTGGCGTCATTAAATCTGGAGATATAGAGAGCCAAAAGTGCTACCATGGACAAACGCTGATTCCGGGAAGCCAAATTTGGAATGCCATAAATCTGCAAATATGTCACATACAAAGCTCTCCTTCTGTGTACACAGCCTCATTCTATCAAAGAATCAAGTGTGAACAGTTCGAAAATTGAGATGGTCAGTCAGGAACTTTCTCTAAAATCTGGGTTAGGGTTATTACCCAATGTGTGATTGATCAAGAAAAAAAATCACTCTATATCCAAATTCTCAGTTGGTTCTATTTAATTCAGTTAGTCCTGCTTAGTTCTCTTTAGTTCACTGTTGTTGTATTTGCTTCTGTTTAGTTCAACGTTTATTCTGTTTGGTCCTGTTCAGTTCTGCTTGTTTCTGTTTAGTTTGTTTCAGATCACCTCAGCTCTGATTAGTTTTATTTGGATCTGTTTGGTTTGCTGTAGTTGCTGCAGTTTGATTTAGTTCTTTTTGTATTCAGTCGGTGTGTTCCAGTCTGGTTACATTCAGTTCTTTTCATGTTCTGTTTTGTTCCGTTTGGTCCTGTGTGGTACACACAATAACCACGCCGTAACACATACACACATTTACACACACACACACACACACACACACACACACACACACACACACAGTGAGTGCTGATGTAAACAGTCTGCAGTCTTGTCAGGTTAATTAGTCCTGACCAGCTGCTCAGTTTAATCCTCCTTCCTCTGTCACACAGACCAATCAGAACATTTGATGTCATCATCTCCCCTCCCCCACCCTGTGTGTGTGTTTAGCCTCTTTGTGGCGGCTCGGTTGCTGCAGCAGCAGCAGCAGTTTGAGGACGGCGCTTGTATGAAGCGCCGCTGCGTTCCTCTCAGAGCGGACCACAACCTGCTGACCCCCGACACACACACACTGTGAGTACACACACACACACACACTGGCATCTCCTACAAATTATTTTCTATTAATTTTTCTCTTCAGAATCATTTTTAAAGAGCTCAGAATGGTGTTCTAACAACCAGGACAACATAAAGAATTTTAAATGTGTCAGAAAAATATTTAATCGATTGAGTCATGATTAAAAGTGATCAGTCGTTTAGGTCCAAGTTCTTTGGTTCTGTGTGGTTCATTTTGAAAAAGTCAAGGCTGATTTGAAGCATGAGATAGGAAGTCATCAAAACCACAAAGTGGTCCAAAGTGACGTCCATGTGAGAGTAAATACAAGCAAGGACCTAGTCAGGAGAGAACAACCTGGATCAGAGCCATTAAACAAAGTTCAAGTTAGACAGGGCCTGTGCCTGCAGGCAGGGAGGAGGGAATACTTTACAACGTACAATTAGACAACAGTTTATATATATATATATTTGGTTGTTTGTTTCATTGTTTTATAGGAGTTTATCTAGTGTCAAGGTTCAGAGCAGAGCTGAGTCTTCAGTCTCTTCTTAAAGCCTGAGAGCGACTCTGCAGATGAACAGTTCGCTGACTCGTTCCTCCACCGGGGAACCACAGAGGAAGAGTCTGGCTCTCCACCTCGGGCCCTTTGAGGTGGTTGTATCATCTGTTCTGAGTTTGTTGCTGTAAATGTATGTTTTTTTTCTAAAACACAGTGGTGTTTCAACAGTACACTTTGATGAACCTATGATGTTGTGCTCTATCACTTTATCACACTTGATTATGTTCCACAACACCTGCAACACTGTCACGCTTAAATTTCAACATTCATTATTATCTCAAAGGAAATCTAGCAAGCAAACATGAACACAGGTCACAGGAATAAACTCAATGGCAGTGTCGCAAAAGAAACATACCTACCGTATACACCTATATACCTACATATCGACATTGATTTTAAGCAAACGCTGAGTTTCAGTACAATGCAGTGACAACGAAAACTGACTTCAAAAACAAACAAATACAAACAAAACTTAAACATTAGTACCAAGATGTGGATGTAAAAACACACCTGCACAGTTCTACCTGCAGGTAGAGACAGTAATAACGATCTCTTATATGTTTACTGAGGTTTGATCCAGCCATCATGATACTAACTGCATGTTTCAGTGATTCTATCACAGTGAACTAATCCAAGTCCAGCTGTCTGGACTCTAGCAACTTCTAACTGTGATCTGTGCACAGGTCGGGGGTCGGGCTGCATCCTATCATCCAGATGAGGTCAGAGGTTGCAGCTTCTTTGTCAGGACGCCTGCGTGACCTTTCCAGTAGTGAATCAACTGTCGGGTCAACGAGGCTACATTCTCCTGTGACATCTCAGATTCGTCGTCTGCGATTTGAAGATGAGACGGAAAAAGAGGTGGAGTCTCGTTACCTGGAGCGACAGAGGAGAAGGGAAGGGCAACGAGAGACAGGTGTCCTGGTCTCCAAACCAGACCTGAATCTGTATGTCAACGGCAGGGCAGGGGTGTGGCCACAGGGGACTGGGTATGTTGTGGACAGACACCAGAGAGAATGGATGCTGGCAGGGGAAGCAGATCACCATGACTCCTGTCGGACAGCTAAAGGTGGACAAGTCAACTTGGACATCCATCTACATTCACTTACAACTGAAGACCAGGGTCGGAGTCTGTATGGGCCCCGCCTCAACCTGCGGACTGAGCCAATCAGAGAGACCTACATTGGCTCTGTCACACTCGGTAAGACCAGCAGGGAGGGGGGCGGAAATCAGCATGTTACTACCAACCAGGTGAGGAGGAGGATCAATCAGGTGGAACTTAATGGAAACCAGGTGACCCTCCCTCAGACCATGCTCACCACAGATCTGCCAATCAACCCCTATGCCCCGAACCAGAAGACCACTCCAACTCAGCACTCATATTTATCCCCACCCATGTCAAAAAATCCCACCTCATCATCACGTTCATCGGCAATGGGAACACAGAGCATCACGCTCAATGGAACAAAGGCAGGCAAGAGATCTGCAGCCACCAAGCCCCACAGAGAACTCCGATCTGAGGCAGAGCAGAATGAGAGGAGCCCCTGTATGAAGGAGGGAGGTCTAGATCTCAGGATGAAGAACTACTCCTCCTTGACTCCAGAGAGAGCAGGTGAGAACATTTGCATGTCAGTACATTTACATACATGACATATTCAGACACACTTTGAATCAACAGCAACTGGACATGATTGCCGTTTCAGTTGATTAAGTTTTGCCCAAAGTGTAAAATGCTGCTGTGCATCTAATTACTTCACCTGTAAATATCAATCTTCTCATTCTTATCCTTTATCACAAACTTAACCCTAACCCTAACCAGGGGTCCACAGACAGACCTGGTTGATTTCTGAACTGCTCTCGTTTGGAGTTTCTTAGAGTAAAGTTGTTTAGCTTCTCTGGCTGTAAACCATCTTTGACATTGTTATAGCTCCCCCTGGTGTTGGATGTTTTACATCAGCCCTCACAGAAGCTGATGAAAGACTTCACAGCCTCTGTGAACTCCTCCAGAATTTTGGTCTCAGACCTGAAAATATCCCAGTGAGCCCAGTCCAAATTCACCTGAAGATCCTCTGCAGCTTCACTGGTCCACTGATTTGATGTGCTCACAACAGGTTTACACAGCTTTGGCTTCTGTCCAGGACTCAGGTGGACCATGACGTGGTCACAGTGACCCAGTGCAGGAGGAGATGGTCTGATAGACACTGTTGATTGGAGCGTAACAGTGATGCAGAATATTTTGATAACCTTTTTGTGTTTGCAGGGTTCATAGCAGAGATGACTTTGTTAAAGTCACTGAGGACAATAATGGTATTTGGTCTGCATGTTGGTTTGTGGTGAGATGTAAATACTGACCAGAATGAATGAAACAAACTCTCAGGGGAGTAGAAAAGTTTACAGTTGATTCCAGGTCAGAAGAATGGTGCTGCAGGATCACTGTAACATCATTACACCAGACACTGTTAGCATAAAAACTGATTCCTTCAGTTTTAAGAAAGTTCAGTGTGTCGATCTGCTCTGAGGACTTGAAAGGTTTCAACAAGTCCTGATGTTCATGAGTTTCTCTCTGGTGAATAGAGCACTGTATACCATAGCAGAAAACTAAATTAACAAACAAAACAGACCAACACACAGAGGCAGCCTTCCATGATGCCATCATGATCTCATAGAAAAGCACACTGTCAACACTTCCAGTCTTATTTTGATATGATGTCATCAATATTATGACTAGTAGTATATTACTACTATTACTATTATATGTAGTAGAGTGTAGTATATATCACATTACAGTACTATATCATTATATTATACATGTACATATATGTTATACACTTGGATGTTATACACTGTATATGCTATATTGTATTACTATTATATGCCATATTATATTAGATTATATTACTATATGCACTCTACCATTACCATTACCATATCCACTGCTGCTATTACATGCTACTGTTATGTACACACTCAGGTACACACATGCACATATGCATATTTTCTTCAGTTCTTTTACAAGTGCCTATTCTTGATTCAAATTTCTGTTATCTCTACTGCCTAATTTTTTGTGTCTGTTTTTATATTTTATATTCTATTTTATACTTTAAGCATTCTATATTTTTAAACAGTGCAATACATGAGAAGCGATGGAGATGTCAATTTCCCGGAGGGAACTTCCCAAAGGGATTATTAAAGTACTCTGTCTGTCTGTCTGGAACATTTGATCAATAAGCTACATTACAACACACATATCTGTATACAGTAATATCTTATCCTCTGATTGGTTTACAGCTGAGAGCCAAGCCCTGCCCACCTCAGGCAGCAGCAGTGGTGGACAGGTCAGGCAGCCGAGTGATGAGACTTCTCTTCCTGAACAGTGAGTTTAAGCCCAAATTCTGTGTATGAATCATCCCCTGCTGGAAGTCGTTATCCAGCACTAAACATTACAAACCACAGAATTGAGCTTGCCATCTAGATTACATTACATTCATTTTATAATTAATAATTCGATTAATTGCATTCAAATCGCATAGGAGCAAGAGCTTGATGTCATTAAAACTGAGTGTACCCTATTAAACAAATAACTAAGAGTATGTTCAGTGTTAAAGTTCAATTCTTAGAGATATTGTTTTAAGAATGAGATATACAGTTTGGGGGGGGGGGGGTGTCAACCACCATCCACCATCTGCTCACCTCAGGGTTCAGGTGGAGTACAGGTCCTGAAGGAATGGCATATTGTAGGCAATCACCTTTTCAGTGGAGCTAATGATACACTGCTCCTGTCCTTATCCTTGGCAGCAGAGTACCAGTCAAGTTTCTTTGGTAGGTTCAGTTGACACATGAAGTATATCCTTTCTTGGTGAGGGAGCAGATGTTTTCTTACTTAGGTCCTGGGTGATGATGGTATCCAGGAAGCAGAACGACTTCACAGTGTCACCTTGAGAGTCACTCAGGGTGATGGTGGCAGTTGGGGCTGGGCTCATCCCGAGGTCCACAATTATCTCCATTGGGCATTATGAGGGTGCAGCTGTTTCTTGAACAGGGAGACAAGCAGAGGAGAAAGGATGTAGCTTTGGGGGGATCTGATGCTGATGGTTCGTGAATCAGAGATGTGTTTCCCAGTTTCACATACTGCAGTACAGCAGTTTTCAGCTGGTTCACACAATCTTTTTATCGATGGAAATCGCCCAGAATTGTTGATGATTAACATTTGATTTTAGAACTTTAAGGACTTCTCGTCTGTTCTTGCTGAAAGACTGAAATTCAAAGTTCTTGTGGATGAGCATCCACAGTTGAACTGACATTCCTATCCTTGAACTGATATGATATCAGTGATCTAGTTTTCCCAAATGTAAAATCTGTTGAGCTCCCTGTATAGAACAAAGTACAATAATTTGTATGTTGATCAAAATTAGGTTAGTAGCTGAGGCTGAATGAAATTAAGACATTGAGTTTTACAACTGACACGCACAAACACATTGTATTTAATGTGGTTCACTTACATCTGACTGATACCTAATCCACTTAATAAGGTCAGTATTAGCACCAGTACCATTTTAGTATAGTGTCCGTGCCTCTCCACCATCAGTCTCCATTCTCTGACCATGTTCTCAGTGTTTCAGAGTCTGATTTGATAATCACTTCTGTTTCTTTCAGCATCATAAGAAGAGATGAATCCTCTCGTCTGTCTCTACGACATCTTTTCTCCAATGTCAGACTGAGGACACGAACCAACAGCCTCGATCGCCTCAGCTCACGGCCCTGCCCTTCAACACCCGACCCCAGCCCCTCATGTCCCAGGAGGTCCTTGGGCCTGCTGAAAAAAACCCTATCTGTACAGTCACTCAATGTGGTGGGAAGATCATCAATTATTAATTCTTTATTAATAGCAGCAGTTTTTTACTTGTGTTGTATGTTTCACTGCAGCAGGAGTCGCCCCTCTTCTTTTTATACTTCTTCTTTGGCTTATGTGCTTTACTGTGTGTCCAGCAGAGGTTTCCCCTCTTCTTCCCAGACAGCACACATACGTCACACCGACGTCAGCACGATAAATAAAGTTGCGTCGGCAAGACATGATATGGCGAGCGTTTGCTCATCAGGAAGACGTCGCCAAGACATTGGCATTTGATCAAACCAGATGTTTGGACGATGAATCAAAGATGCACAGCTTC
Source organism: Centropyge bicolor (assembly GCA_037975185.1). Taxonomy (NCBI): domain Eukaryota; kingdom Metazoa; phylum Chordata; class Actinopteri; family Pomacanthidae; genus Centropyge; species Centropyge bicolor. The sequence continues at coordinate 402,165 of JBBMOC010000169.1, read as the reverse complement.
TATGACCTTTATTTCGGTTGGATCATTCAATTATTATTAATGTCTCTCTATCCATAGTCGAAATGAACATGTATTTACTTAAAATGTGATAGGAATAGGGCAATATCATAATAACAAACAATATGCTTGACCACTAAACAGCTTCCTAATTTTGCATATGGATAAAATAAAGAGACAGGTACAAGTCAAGTTCATGATCATAAACTTCTTTCCAGCAGAGCTCCAGCACAAAGTGGGTAAGAGAAAACATGTGGGGCAGCGGCGTCTGATTTGCTGGGAAACGCAGTCTTTAACCTTTTCTAAGTTTGTTAGGAGTCGGCATCCTCACCTGTGCCAGCACACCCGGTCGGAGCTTAGCAACTCGCAACTTTATTAAATGTCATGTTCACAAAACAGCTGTTTTCGTGTATATTCGCTTGGAATGGGCTTACCTGAAGACCAGCTGGGACTGACAGGAGGGGGTGTTTTCCGTCTCCAACGCCGGCTGGCTCTGACTTCCGTGGGCGTGGGATGCTGTGCAGTGGGCCGATCCACAGCCAACCAGTCTCCGACTTTGAAATAGAGCACTTAAACCTCTTGTCTGGCAAACCATGTCCTTGCTATGGGCCGATGCTTCTCAGACGTATTTACAGACGTTAGGAGTAGAATGCCGACACATGATCTGAGGCCAATGTCGGCGAGACGTATGTGTGCTGTCTGGGTTGTTTCTCTTTTTCTTTTTATTTCTTCTTCTTCCTCCTCTTCTTCTTTGACCTCTATGTTTCCTGTCTGTGCAACAGGGGTCACCCTTCTTGAGGAAATCATCATCAATTCAGAATTCTGAGTTGGAGAAGAAGAAGAAGGATCGCTCCGCTGATTACAGACCAGCTGGTGACCAGTAATATACCAGTTTCTGATTTTATAATATCTTCTGCAAAGATAATATATATATATATATATATATATATATATATATATATATATATATACATACACACACACACACAGTATATCTTGCAGAACAGGGTTAGGGTTCTGTACTCACTGGCTGTCTCCCTATCTGCCTCTCTCTTTGTACTCTTTCCATCTTCCTGTCTGTTTCTCAGATTCCTGCAGCGGTGTCTCAGTCTAGAGGACGTTGGTTGTCCCTCCTCAGTCCACTCTGTTGGACGAGTTCTTCAGGTTTGTTCTGATGGAACATTTCTGTTGGAAGTCAGTCGTCCCAAGAGCCAAATGTACGGATTCATAATCAGCAGAGGGAGAGGACGACCTGACTCTGGTACTGTGAACTACCACAAATACTACTGCAAAAAGTACATGTACTGTGAATACTACCAACGCCACTAGTGATCACTAGACATATTGGACAGCCTAACTCTGGTACTGCAAAAACTACAAATACTACCGCCCATCAATGAATTTACTGCAAATACCCCAGATTAAGGTGGCAGCCATCTGATAAATGTAGTCCAGACATCTAATCAGGAACATCTTCCAGCTCCTCCTGGAGGAACCCAAGACGTTACAAGATTAGATGGGATATATACAGTGGCTTGCAAAAGTATTCACACACACACCCCACCCCACCCCCTTGGCTTTTTTTTTTTAAGTTTTTTGTCATGGATCTGCACAAAACAATTTATGTTAGCAAAGTGCAATGAGAAAATAATATATATATAAAAAAAAATAAAAAAAATAACTGAAATTTGGTATGTGCATATGTATTCACCCCCTTTGCTTTGAAGTTCCTAAAAGGTTCTGGTAAAAGCACTTACCTTCAGAAGTGACATGTTTAGTGAAATGAAGTCCACCTGTGTGCAATCTAAGAGTCACATGATCTGTCAGTATAAATACACCTTTTCTGAAAGGCCCCAGAGGCTGCAACACCACTAAGCAAGATACAGCACACCATGAAGACCAAGGAGCTCTCCAAACAAGTCAGGGACAAAGTTATTGACAAGTACAAGTCAGGGTTAGGTTATACAAAAAATATTTAAGTCTTTGATGATTCCTCGCAGTACCATCAAATTCATCATTATCAAATGGAAAGAACATGGTATCACAATGAACCTGCCAAGAGAGGGATGCCCACCAAAACTTACAGACCGGAGTTGCAGTGTGCAGTGTTGCAGGAGTATTGGTCCAGAGGACCACAATAAGCCGTGCACTCCATAGAGCTGAACTTTATGGAAGAGTGGCCAGAAAAAAAGTCATTACTTCCTGTTAAAAATATGAAGGCACGTTTTGAGTTTGCCAAAAGGCATATGGGCAACGCCCTAAATGTCTGGAGGAAGGTCCTCTGGTCAGATGAGACTAAAATCGAACTTTTCAGCCACCAAGGAAAAAGCCATGTCTGGGCAAGCCCAACAGTCATATTACCCCAAGAACACCATCCCTACAGTGAAACATGGTGGTGGCAGCATTATGTTATGGGGATGTTTTTCAGCAGCAGGGACTGGGAAACTGGTCCGAGTCGAGGGAAGGATGGATGGCGCTCAATACAGGAATATTCTTGAGCAAAACATGTTTCAGTCTGCCTGTGATTTAAGACTGAGGCGGAGGTTCACCTTCCAGCAGGACAACAACCCGAAGCATGCTGTTAAAGCAACACTGGAGTGGTTTAAGGGGAAACATTTTACTGTGTTGGAATGGCCTAGTCCAAAGCCCAGACCTCAATCCAATTGAGAATCTGTGGTCAGACTTGAAGATTGCCGTTCACAAATGAAAACTATCCAACATGAAGGAGCTGGAGCAGTTTTGCCTTGACGAATGGGCAAAAATCCCAGTGGCAAGATGTGGCAAGCTCATAAAGACTTATCCAAAGCGACTTGCTGCTGTAATTGCTGCAAAAGGTGGCTCGACAAAGTATTTACTTAATGGGGGTGAATAATTATGCACGCTGAAATTTTCTGTTATTTTGTCTTTTTTTTCATTTGCTTCACAATAAAAACAAAAATCACATCTTCTAAGTTCTTTGCATGTTCTGCAAATGAAATTATGCAAACCCTCAAACAATCCATTTTGATTCCAGCTTGTGAGGCAACAAAATGTGAGCGCTGCCAAGGGGGGTAAATACTTTTGCAAGCCACTGTAGATACTTTATTCATCTCCTCTGGAAAATTCACAGATTCACATTTGCATAACAGATACAGCAGGGTGAGTTGATTGACAAATTGCCATATCTGAATTTGCAAAATCAACTGCCACTAAATGCAAATAAGTCAGTCCAGTGTGACGCACCATACTTAGAATTTGGCATGTTGATAAAATATGAGTCAAGATTCTGTTACTGCTTTGTCTATTTCACTGTCAAATATTTTCTGAAACACATTTAGTGTACTGTTTAGCCGTAATATCAGAAAGTTTGTGACCCGTTCACCATGTTGAGAATAGGCAAGCCAAAACTAGGGGTGTAACAATGTACATTCTTGTACCCGTACCATTCGGTCCAGGCACGTTCGGTCCGGTACAGAGGTGTACCACGGTCCGTCTCTTCTACGTCTCACAGTTACTCAGTATTGCGGAACTAAAAACAAGTAGGAGTTTCCAGTGGACCACAGAATGTGACAGACCGTTTATTCTTCTGGCGGCGCTTCTGTTATCGCTAGTGAACGTGATGGCTAAAGCTAACATCAAGAAGCCAGAGCTACAAGACGCTCCGCCGAAGGAGTCGTCAATTACGCAACCAGCAACACGTCAAATTAACTCAAACATTTAAAAAGGCGCTATCCGTCACAATCACCGCTGCGAGGAAAAAACAAGGACAAGGAACTGTGCAAACTGGTCCTGACATCATTTTATAATATAATACAATTATTCATAATTAGACTTATAATTATTGCTGAAGTTGGTTGTTTGCAGCAGTGTCTTCATTTTTTTTTACTGGAAAAGTAATGTTAGTTATCGTCACAGAAGATTAATAACCTAGAATTGTTAATGCTGCACTTGCACTTTTTTTTATTTTGTATATTTGATATTAAGAATATGAGGTAGTATTTCTGTTACATTTGTATATATTGCACATTTAATTTAATTTACTGAGTTGCGAACAGCTCTTTGGTTTCAGAAAATAAACAAATGTTTTGAATTAATTATGAGCGGGTTAGGGTTTTTTTTTTTTTACATTTTTCCCCTAACTGAGTACCGAACCAAACCGAACCGAATCGTACCGTGACTTTCGTACCAAGGTACGTACCAAACTGTAATTTTTGTGTACCGTTACACCCCTAGCCAAAACCAACTGCGACCCAACTCACAGTACCTCACCCACCGGTCCAGGGATTTAGTGGTCCGGTGCATCCAGATGTGTCCATGCCAGATCCAGTGTGTCTGTACCATACACAAAGTTCAGATTTGTAGTTCAGCTCTTTGACTATACAGACCAGCAGTGACACAACTGATACCAACAGTACTAATAATACTACTCATATTAACACTACTATCATTTTTACTTATGCTAACCCTGATGCTATAGGTCTGATTACACTGAAAGAGCTACCTTTTCTGACAGAATCAGAAAAATGTTTACTGAACACACGCTAAACTTGATTTCTAAGAGTTTTTTCTTTCTGACCTGTAGTTAACTGATGATACGAAGGCAGCATTGATAGTTTGTAAATGCTATGTTAACAGTTGATTAACAGTATAATAACATGTGGACTGTAGGTATATATGTGGAGGACATGGTGGACAGCAGCACTGAGAAGTTGTACGCCGGCCTGCTGACAATTGGGGACGAGATCCTGGAGGTGAACGGGGAGAAGGTAGCCTCTCTCAGTCTGGACCAGGTGACCCACCTTCTGACCCAGAACACCTCCGCCACCGTCAGGGTGCTCCGACACAGGAGGATCCTTTCACAGTCACCACAACACTGACAGATTGCAACTACAACCACTGTAATCACTTCACAACCAAATAACACCTCCTAGCACCTGGTCCAACCAGAGCTGAACTCAATGACCTGCTCTGAGCTGACCACATCATGACTGAGACCACAACCTACATGCAGCTGGGCCAACCAGTACCTCCACAGTACCCACCCATCACTTTCAGGGACTGTAGTTATCAGACTCTGAGTGGTTAGTATAAACAGGAGCTTAAACTTATACGTTTATTATCACCTGATAGTCGTTTTCTCTCCTGCTGTTTCAGCTAAAACTCATCTGGGCCCTGATTCAGAAAGCAGCATCTGGGTTTCTAGAACCTAGAACCTAACCTGCTAACTAGCAGGGTTTCTTCACAAACTTAGATTTTCTCTCTGACTCTGAGGGAGCTGTCACACACCATCAGGATGCATATACAGAGTCTTCATGTGTTTGACAGTTTGTCTGTGACTTTTTAAATGACAGGACCCGGGTTTGTTCTGAACCCAAATGCAGGACAGAGAGGCTGGCTCTTTCAAAATTAGGCTCTTTATTGACACAACAAACTCAAAATCGCTCAAGTGAGGAAGAAAAACAAAGTAAAAATCAAAGTCGCTCTTATGAGGAGAAACAGGCAAACGATGTACAAAGTAATAAACTTAAAATTGCTCAAAAGAGGAAAAGGCAAGGCAAAAAGGCAGCACGGCAAAGTAGCAACGAAAATGCAAACCTGACAAGACAAGTGGCAAAACATGAGACGTGAAAGGCTTACTCAGAGAGACAAGACGAACTGGCACAGGACAGGGTAAGACGCTGACATTAAATACACCAGGTAGGGGAAACAGGTGGAGACAATCAGGGCGGGGCAGACAATCACACTGGCAGGAACACAAGAGGAAGGGAGAGCAAGGAGAATGGGTAAGAAAATAAAACAGGAAGTGACGAGACAACATGGAGACAAGACAAGAATGAAAAAAGTAAGTTAACGTTTCATTTTTGACATGACATTAAATTCACACGCATTGAAATAAACAGTCAATAAATAGTGTTGAGCAAGATTTTGAGATTTCAAAATTGAGGTCTAAATGTTTACAGTCGGTTTCACACTTTTTCAACTGCAAACTACCAAAATCATATAACCGGTTTGGGCTGACTTTACAGTCAGATGTCCATCAGCAAACTCTCTAATCTGTTTAATCTGTACTTTCATCTTCAGTTGCTGCCACCTGAACTTTATCATGGTGAGGTTTAAGCTGAATAAACAGATTTAAAAATTGATTATAACATACAGTTGGATTCCAGCACTTTATCATCCATTAAAGAAATTCACGTCTGGTAAATGATGAATGGGACTATGCTGAATAAAATGAGTGTTAACTGACTGACTCCTTTCTCCACTCATGAACTGAGAAATCTCTTGAAACCAGGTTCAAGAACAAAGACTAAACACATCCTATTTCCACACAGAGTACTGAAGTACTGAAGCACATCTTATCAGTTTCCCTCCTCATTGACTCAGTTTTCCCATGTCAAGAGTGGAGACAAACACTCACCTCAACCCATGGACCAGGAGCTTTTCCTCAGCCCTTCAGACACCGACCTGTTTGAAGAAGATAACAAACTCCTCTGAGTCCTCCATATCAACCATCCAGCTTCCTCAGTCATCCTCATCCCCGACACTCTCAGCTTTCATCCTCCGGAAACGTGCCGATCCCTCGCCTTCCAGCAGCCGCAGGGGAAGATCCCGTCTTCAGTGCCCGAGGGATGATGTCCCATCAAAACACCTATCTCTGATCCGAGGAAGATCCAGCCGTTCTAGCGACCAACAAAGCCACCGCGACCCAAATCCAGCCTGCCAACACCCTGACCAACCCTCAGCTTCAACCAAGTCAGAGAGAACAGTCTCTCTCTTGAAGACTGAAATGTCCTCTAACACTCTGACAAGAGAGCAAAACTTTTAAAACTCCTCACGGACTCCCATCAACACTCTCCCACTCCAAGGACACTCAGGGGTCCCCTGTGTCATGTCCACGACAACGACAATGATGTCAAATCCAACCTTCCTCATCCCCAGTCCTGCCTATGTCATCAGCCCTCTCAGAGGGCCCAGTTATATCAAATCCAAGCTCAGTTTGTTTCCAAGTTATCACATCCTTCCCTTATTTTTCCTCAGGATTCATAAACAACCCAAGCACATGCATCCCCCCCATCCCAACATCCTCTCGTCCGCCCCTGCTTTCTGCCTTCCCTATTCAGCGATCCACTATGGTGTCATCTGCCAAAATCTAGTGTTTCTTCCTGTTTCTTCTTGTCCCCCTCCTGTCCCTGGACCGCCCACTGCCTCTCTGTGAGCCACTTGGCGACATCGTCCTTCCTCCTTATGAGTCTGATTCGCCAGTAGAGCAACCAATCATGCGCCGACCCGTCCACCTCGGCCAATCCTGTGTGCGGTACAGCGCATCCTTAAGTGGCAGTCGCCTACTGACACGCACTGATGTACATAGAAAAATACACAGCATACAACACAATATATCCAAGCATGCAATCGCAGTCAGAACAATAACAGCGGCTCTTACAATCTTCAGCACCACAGAGAGTGACTATGTCATTTTGAAGTCCATCAAACGGACATGAAGTCTAACAAACCAAGAGAACGCAAACATTAGGCTACATGGTTACTAATAATAAAACAACACAAATTCAAAGCAGTTCAAGTGACTGATGACGACGTTGGTGGACGGTTGGTGACAAGTTTTATCCAAAATACACTCGGAGACAATATTGACGATTCACTTGTAAATTTGTACGTCATAAAGTTAAATGTGAGAGTGAAAATAAAGCCAGTCACAACATTTTATTCAATATTTCACACCTACTGCGTCACTTCAGTCAGTTGGAAAGTTTTTAGCAACCATGACTCAGTCCTGACTGGGGCAACCTATATAACCCCTGTATGAATCTGCATGATGGCTGATGTTGGACAGACTGTGTCCATTCTCTTGGCTCCTCTGGACACAGGTCATGGGAGGGCCCGCTGTCTCCAGCTCCCCTGAGCCGTGAGAGGCCCGGCTCCTGTAAGTCCTACCTCCTGAAGATAAATATCATGGTCGACGTCGACATGCATTCATGTTTCCACTCCACTGGATTCAAATGGAGCGTCCACTCTTTCATACCTGCTGCCATGTTAAATCAGGGCATGTTTAACCCAGACTAACCATACTCAGACTCAGTGGACTGTAGGTCTACAGTTCTGTAGATTAGTCCAGATAAGGGAGGCTCATTACTGAAATATTTAAAGTTTGAATCGATGAAGCTTCTCTGCTGTCAGGTTTCATAAAAATCTGAAACAGCATAAAGTTATTTAACGCAGTGACAGTGTCGTACTAGGTAGTTCGGTGTCTAATATAAACATTTGCAGTATTTAAAGAAGCCTATGCAGTGTTTCTGTCACATGTATTTTATATGTTTGTTAATATTTTCAGACAAATTAAAGAAATGATGACCTGAAGCTTCATGTCTCCTGTTAATCTTTACTTTCGTAAAAGTGTGTGTGGGTGGGGGGGGGGGGGGGGGTACATGTCTCGATCTGTGTACCTGTACAACATCTAAATTGACACTCGATATGGACACTAACAAATAACTAATCTAAACATGTAATGTTTAAATGATAAAATATAATCTCAGGTTCAAACTCAGATACTCAGCTACCGGCAGGTTAAGAGAAGTCAGGAGTCAGGAGTTAATAAAATAGGTTTGTCATCACCACCATCATTAAGCATAGAGTCATAAATGTACACAGAATATATTAAGCTGATTGTTCCAGTAGTAGGAAATTCAACCTTCAGGCAGATATACGCACGACCAAATGCCTGATGCCTAATATAACATTTAGGATGAAAAGTCAAAGTAGTTAGTTAGTAACGGAATTATTCCACTATAAAAGGGAAAGTTACTATTGCGTTACTCTTGTTTATTAAGTTTAAATATGTCGAAGAATTTGGATTTTTTTCCAAGCAGGTTTCACAGGCCAGTTGCACAGAGTAGAAGTACACAGACAGGTACTTACACAGAACTCTCAATATTCATTACACCTCAACAGGCCACAGCTGGTAGCCAGACTGTACTTCAGGTGTTTTCTTCATCACACAAATACACAGTTTAACAATATAACAATCATTCCATTCTGTTCAGTCTGCGTTACGAGTTTTGGTGAAGCTGGAGCAGAAACCTCCAGACCAAACGCTTCCTCTTATTGGCTTACCATGAAAGCTTACTCCACCTTAGCCAATCATCATCAAATATGCGCTTGTCTCGTCCCTACCTCTTCCCCCATCAAGGAAGAAACTAAACAGCTGTGCAGCTCCTGTGGCTGAGAGACCAGTCGGATGACAGGAGTCTCAATGAGTAGCTTTAGTTTGTAACGAGCCCCATTTAAATGGTAACGGCGTTGTAACGATGGAAACAGTAATTACTTAGATTACCTGTTACTGAAAAAAGTAGGGCTCTTAGTAACGCTGTTTATTTTAACGCCGTTCTTCCAATCACTGATTATTAACCATCCATGAATGATTCATAAACTGCTGATAAATGCTAAACTTGGTGGACGAATAAAGACGCAGTACATCTTATCTTAGTCTGTCTCAGTCTGCTCATCTTTTCTGAATCACATTCTTGAAATAAAATTCACCTGCAAACACAAAAACGTTAGTCAGATGTACATGTCGAGAAAGTGGTTATTATTATTATAACATAATTTTAGGGCTCCATGTTGGTTTTGGTTCCGGAAAGTTCTGAAAGGAAACTGGAGTGATATAATTATATCACAAAAGGCTCATCTATAGTTTCAGTATCAGTTGAAGGAGAGAGCAAAATTTTCTGCTTAATTTATGAAAATCACCTGAATAGAAAAAACTATTCTAACCCTAACTGACAGAAATCACTAATAAAGAAATTATTTTTTTTAATTTATTGTAAAACGATTGGATGGACTTATGTCTTAGTTTTAAAAGATCTCATCAGAATGAACAGATTTACCAGAACAGAATAATGTAGTGTTTAATAACTTTATTTCCAACAGTCAGTTCGGACCACTGTTTTGTTTTTATTGTAACAGTAACAGGAACTATTTTAACTTCTAACAATACTTCACCACCTGCAGATGTGTAAATTTCACCGTCATGCGTACCGTAAACCTGATGGTGGGGGACGATGTGATTGGCTGCTTCGTCTTACAGCTCACCTGTGACTTGATTTCAATCAGTTTACATCAAACAAGCAATGACCTCCATCACGAAGCTCCAGGACTGCACGTCCTGCTGCTGCTTCACAGGTAATGCCTTTCAGACGTTCACTGGAAGGAGCAGCTGGAAGGGTGCCGTTTGAACGAATGACAATTTAACTTTCCACTGATAAATAAATTGATGGACACAGTACAGCAAACAAAAAACAAAATAAAGAAAATAAACTGTTGAAGGAAACTGAATAACAAAATAAATCAGTCAAAATCAGTCACATAAAGTCAATAGAACAAAAATACACAAACTGTAAACAGAAAAGTCACAAAAACATCAACAGAAACAGGACGTTTTAGTGTTCTTACATTATTTTTTTCACAAAGATCATCAAGCTCCGACCTCAGAAAAAACAACCAAGATTAAACCTGACGTAAACCAGAGGACAACTGGAATGCAAGCTGAAACTTAATCTGGGTTTAAACGAAGAAAAACTCAAATTACAATTGCACTAAACTTGAAATTAAACTGGAGCTTAACTGGAGTTAAATGAAATGTAAAACAGGATTAGTTAAAGCAGAATTAGACTGAAGTTAAACTGGAGTTAAAATGGAGACAAACTGGTTTCAAGGTAGAATTAGACTGAAGTAAATGTGGAGTCAAACTGAAGTTAAAAAAAATATACTTACTAAACTCACAGTTAAAGTTGGATTAGATTGGACTATAACTGGACTTAAACTAGAAGTAAAATGGAGTAAAGTAGAATTAGATTAAAGGTAAACTGGGATAAAACTGGTGTCTAAATGGTTTTTTAAGCCCTTTAAATAAAACAACAAACAGAATCCTTTAAAACCAGAAACATTAAAACACATCAAAAATGTTTCCACCTGCTTTGATTTCTGGCCTCTGTAAGGATTTTAAAAGTCAAACACTCAAAGGACCAAAGTGCCTTTTCAGTCCCACTCAGAGGGAAGAGAACGTCCAGTCCAGTCCTGCAAAATCTCATATACACAGTGTACATAGTAAAGTCTGGTAAGTCTGACCAAGTGGTATAAGAGTAAGTGGTTCTTTGGATTCCACATTTTAAATAGTTAGGTGAGTTCTTATTTAATTTAATTTTAATCACTGAAAGAAAATGAGTTTTTTGTTTTGCACAGACTCAATAAAAAGTTTAGTTTCACTAAAAAATCACAGAATAATCTGCAGTTACACTGGAGTTAAACTGAAGTTAAACGAGTTAAACAATATGTTGTGTTGATGTTAAAAAAACTACATTAAATACTGCTTGTATGTAACAGCATGTTTTAAGGTGGACTGTCTCTTCTTTTAGGTTCCAGTCTGCTACCGCTTTTCTACAAGCCTGATCGGCTCATCGATTCTCACAGGGTGAATCAATGAGTCCAGTAGAGTCTAAGAGAGCTCAGCAAAACTCAGAAAAGTGCACGAGGGTCCAGGAGATTTCAGTGGAGTCCAGAACAATCCAGTAGAGTCCAGCAGACCCAGCATGAAGACAAGTTCTGTGCTGACAGGAGGGGATGTCAATCAGAGGATGAAGAAGAGGAGGATGACGACAAAGAGGATGGCGAGCAACACGCCGATAGCACACCACTGACGACGATCTGCAGAAACACAGTGTTAACAACTTTCAACTCTTCCTCACTTTCACTATCACTAGAAACCCCAACTATTGCTATCTTTAGCTAACATAGCTCAAACTATAACACAGCTAGCCATTACTGATCAGAATGAAAGTAACAGTTCCCAGTCTTTTTCTCATCTTTCTGTTATCATGTTAAAGTTTCAGTCTGAGCAGCTTCATCTAATCATCAAAAACAAAGGCTGCACTGGCAGATTTGCAAATCTTAGAAGAGTTGACAATTGGCCTTGCTGAAGGTCTGTGCCCTCCCAGTGCCTTTCCACTTCATTCAATGTATGACTGTTCTTTTTCTGTCACCTACTCCAGTAGAAACACTGAGGCTGACAAGTGTTGCTGGGCAGATTACCGCTGGTCATGTGAGACACTTTGGCCAGTTTCTTCATGACATTGTCCAATCTGGACTGGGTGTTGTCCACCTCGTGACTGAAATCGTCCAACATCCTGCAGGAAAAACACAAATTACTCAACCAGTCAGATAAGGAAACATCCAGACACCATCTCTGCCCTCAAAACAAGGTCCTGTTTTTACCCTGACCCCCTCCTGAAGATGTCCCTAATCTACTGTTCTATTCTACTCTACTATTTTTCAAGATGGCGCCGCTCTAGTGGCTGCCTGCTACAACACTAATGAACATCCAGGGAATGGACAGTGAGATGGTGACATCTTCTAAGAACCTGGGTGTTCAGCTCAACAAGAGACTGGACTGGACTCACAACACTGCTGCACTGTACAGGAAGGTCAGAGACTCCACCTGCTCAGGACACTCAGGTCACTCCTGATGACCTGCTACGACTCTGCTGGGCCATCGGCCATCTTCTGTGGAGTAACCTGCTGGGGCAGCAGCGTTTCAGCTGCAGACAGGAAGAGACTGGCCAGACTGGTCAGGACCAGCTCTGCCCTGGGTCGGCCCCTGGACCCATGGAGGATGACGGCTGAGCTGTCCTCCATGTTGGAGAATGACTCCGCCCCCTGCAGGACCCCTTCACAGCTGGAGAGCTCCTTCAGCCACAGACTGCTTCACCCAAACAGTGTGACAGAGCCAGATTGCAGGTGTTTGCTTCCTGCAGACCAGACTATACACCACAACCTGTACTCTCTTTTTTCTGCCTGTATATTTTTCATTTTTGCCTGTATATTTATATCATTACAGATTCCATTTGCTGTGCAATATCTCATTTTGTTATAGTCAAGTACGATATTTTTCATATTTATACTTAATTGATTTTACTGGTCATATTTCTTTCACAGATTTGTAAAATTTGTAAATACTTTTTAGCGTGTTTATATTTTTCATTTTTTCACTACTAATTGTCCTGGTGTCTCTGCTGTTGTGCATTGCAAGGTTCCCCGCTGTGGGACAACGAATAAAGGTTCATCTCATCTTATTCACCACCTCTTCTATCTCTAATCATTTAATATCCTGGTGTGCACTGTTATATCTGATCATATCATACCACCCTGACTTGTCTGCTACTAATCTCACCATTAAGTCACTCTGCTAAGACTGTGCTACACTAGTAGAGTTTCAATTAGCAGATGCTTTTATCCAAAGCGACGTACATTCAAATACTAATGGAACAACCATCAGGGCAGTTTGGGCTAATTCACTTACAACAAAACTGCTGTTGTAACTTTGAGTTTACCTGCTGTGTGTAGTTTCTCTTACTCTATATCTTGCTTGCGAATTTCCCCATGGGGATGAATAAAGTATCTACCTAACCTCTTATTCTATGCTTATTTTCACTTCATACAATTTTTGACTGTATATTTTTACGTTCTTTTTTTTACACTTATTTCTTTCTGTGTGCTGCTGCTGCTGACACACCAGAATTTCCCTTTTGGGGGATTGCTAAAGGATTGTCTTAACTCATCCCATTCTGTGGTACTGAACAGAACAAACTAAAGACAGCTATCTGATCATTCCGAGACGTGCGACGTCATTTGATTCATAGAATTAAATTTCAAATGTAGCGGACTCTCTGTGATAATCGTAATGATTTAAGTGGTTAATCCTTCTTACACGGCCTGTTCATCCAGCTCCATGCCGATCCTCTCTGACATGTTCTTCAGGACTCCAATTGTTCCTGACACGAGCTCCAGCTGTTCATCCTGCTGCTCCGCGATCAGCTGATACAAACAAACACATGTATTATGTGGCTAAATTTTAAAAAATCTACCAATTGCATTCATTGTTCCTTTCTATCAGAGTATCCAAAACACTGTCATATGAATACACCAATATCCCAGAGCTCTGCTATTGGCTGCTTTACTGGTCTGGTGTCACTGTACCTGCTGCTGGACCTGCTGCTCCTCTATAAACTGAGAGTTGGCATTCTGCAGTTGCCGGTCCAGTCGGCTGTATTTATCAGGACCGGGCTGCCAGATCGGACCCTGAGCACCATGCTCACCAAGCAGTGCCTGGACATCACAACAACACAAACAGACACTGTTTACATCAGCAGCAGCTCTACATCTGCACCAGGACCTCCAGGGCCCTATACTACTCTTACTATAATCTCCAGGGACCTACCCAAACCATATCCTGACCTCCAGGGACCTCCAGGAACACATTAACCTCCAAGAACCTACGGTGTCCTCGCTCGTTTCTGACACAGGTTTCATTAATCATTTAGGGGTTTTATGAAGAGGGATCTTTGAACATGGATTTCATTTCATTTCAGGATCTTTACAGGGGTTTGGGGTTTTAGGGATTCTGAGTTTTCTAAAGGGTTTTGGAGGTCATGTAATCTCCAGGAAGGTACAGTACAACATATACAGACGGGCGACAAACTAAAGGAAAAACCAACATAATGTGACACCATGTGCTGCCAGAACAACCTTAGTGGATGTTGGCATTGATCCTACAAGTCTCTGGAACTCAGCTGCAGGTATTGTGTACTATAGTGTGTACAGTTACCTGTTTGTTCTTTCTTTCCACAGAGGCAGCAGCTGGGCTCGACATCTGGTCTTTCATTTCCTTCAAGAGAAATAAAGTCAGTCAGCAGTCAATCAGATCACTTCAAATCCTATATGATATGTAATCAATATAATCAATAATGTTGTAATTACAGTATATTAAGTATTTCTAATCATGTAAAATCTATACATAACCATAACTACGACTAATTAAAGAAGCCATGTGACATCTGCTACCTGGAGAATGAGTTTCAGGGTGAAATGGAACAAACATACCTTGACATTCTGTCTGGTGCTGGTGATGAAGGTTTTCCTCTTCGACAGCTCAGCTGCATCTAGGTTGAACTTCTTTGGGTTGGACTCAACAATACGTCAGCAGACAATTAAGAAACACTTCTATCTTTAAACATTCACACTTTGCAGAGACACTATAAACACACATCATCAGTGTTTAAAGGATATTGATGGTCTCGTCGAGGTCCTCCAGGTCCCACTCGATGGAGCGCAGACTGTTCCTCAGTTCATTGGTCGTCCAGTCCATTTCCTCCTTGGAAGCTCCGGCCCCCTCCTGCAGCAGCTCGCTCCATCTCTGATGGAGACTCTGAGCTGCGTTCACTGCCTTCTGTACTTCACTGTTAACAAACAAACAACATATTATGACTCTATGAGTCATGTCAACTTTGAACTCTCCACCTCCGTGCTAGAGATTTAGGGAAACAACAATTTGCTTTAAAAAAAAAAAAACAAGTTATACCAGGGCAAACAAATCTAATCTTGACAATACCGGTAATTAACCAGTACAATGCGTACAGGACTAGTATTTAACAGGTACTCCACTATCTCAAATCAACTGAGAGTGGAATCTAATTTACAGAAGATTTAGTAATGAGAATTGGAATGCAGATGTAGTTTGTCTGTGAAGGTTCTCAGTCATCCAGGTCTTAGTATTCAAATAAGAGGTAAATCAAGGGCAACTGGACTTGGTTTGAAGGTTCTGAAAGACGTTTCACTTGTCATCTGAGACGTTTCTTCAGTTCTGATCGACTGGAACAGAATCCTCTGTGGAGTCTTTAACCAAGCCACTGATACCACTCAGTATGCGGCTGCTGCTGGGTGATAAACGGCGGTCGTGGAGAGTCACCTGATACCGTTAACACTGTCACCTGAGGTCCAGTGGAAGAGGTGGAGGGACAGCACTGTGGGTGGGGAACAGGTGGTGTCTGAGGCCTCCTCCTCTGTTCAGTGATGGCCTCTTTTCTCTGACACAGATGGCCTCTTCCACTCCTCTCTCAAACCACCGATCCTCCCTGTCCAAAATATGAAAACTGTTGTGGTCAAAACACCTTTCTTTAAGGTGAAGGTGGAGTGCTGAATCCTTGCCTGAGGAGTTGACCCTGCTGTATTGAGCCATGCATTTACTGCACATTTAGTTCATTTTGTTTTGTCAGTGTATAAATCTGTGCAGTCCACACTGCATTGGACTGAAGACACCAGGCTGCTTTTCTTATGGACTGGTGGACCAGTTTCTGCCTGAGTGTGTAACTGGAAAATTCTCCTGAGTTTCTCAGATATTCCAGACACATGTGGAATGAAGATGCTGCGTCTGTCCTTGTCTTCATCACTCGAGGTGCTGGTACTCTTTCTGGATTACACGGCTGTTTTCACAAAGGTCCAGTTGGGGTATCCACAAGTGTTGAGTGCATTCTCCAATCTCCTCCTTCTCTTGGGCCTGTGCACTTGAATGTTCTCTGCTTGGTGGTGCAGGGTTCTGATGACTCCAAGCTTGTGCTCCAGTGGGTGGTGGGAGTCAAAGTCTGTGTGTGTAGATTTTCTATACACCTCATTGTGGAGGCTCCTGTCCTCTTCCATATATATGTTTCAGTCCAAAAAGGCCAAACTGTTGTGCCTGGTGTCGTCTTGTGTGAACCTGGCGATGTGGACCACAGAGTGGATGTGTCCAGTGAAGACTTGTACTTTCTACGTTTTGATAATGGCCCATGTGTCATCTGCATATCTGAAGCAGTGGCTTGGTGAGGTTAATCCTGAAAGAGTTTAGGGCTCTGTTTTATTCTTGTTATTATTATTCCATATAATCTTCATCTGGACTTTAAAGGGGCAACTATGGGTTCTTAAAACTTAATACTCTCTTACAGTGTTCAGGTTTAGGCTTGAATGAACACACACCAACACCTCTTTATGTGGACATGAAAGGCCTAGGTTAGCACAGACTTGAAATAGTGTAAATGTGTCTCTGTCAGTTTGAATAAGGACAGAACCAACAATAAATGACAAACAATAAAAATATGCAAAACACAGAATGAACCTTTCAAACATCAGATCTGATGTTATCACTGCTTTACAGTATCATTCACAGAGAAAAACGCTGCTGTTTGCCATACAATAAATACTCTAACACTACAACAAAACAACGTAACAAAGTCTAACATAATATTCTATTTGGACCTTATGGAACTCAGACATCACGTGATCACACTAAATGTGTTAAATCTGACTTCTGTTAACGGGCGAGCTAGCATCACAGCAACATGCTAACCTGCTCACCCATAACTCACCCATATAACACTAATAGCTAATGATAGCATAGCGATTAGTTGGCTGTGTATTAGCCGGCCTTTAAACCACAAATTACACTAGTTGGCGTCGTTGTAGCTACAGTGATAATCGATTAGCTAATAGCTCTCCGCAGGCTAACATTAGCAGTTAGCCCAGTGTTAGCATTAGCTTGGGTTGCCCCGTATTCTGACCCTTTGACGACGAAGAAAGGATCTTCCATTGACATGTTGCTGGTTCCGGTTCAGTCGCAGTGGAGCTCCATCATACAGACTCTCAGCTCCGGATCCGTTTGAGGAAATCGAGTTCTAATGACTTTATCTCTGATTAAACTGAGTTTATCTCTGTAAAATCTGCGGCTGCAAAGTCCGCTTTGTTTACATGCAGCAGCGGCTTCCGCAGCGGAAATGACCCCGTGACGTCACACACGCGCATCTTGTGTTGACGTCACGCAGACTTCGGTGGAGTCCAAACAAAAACAATCACAGAAAATGTGAATCATAATACTTTTAAATATCTAATAACGAGTTGGTACAAATGCCACGTGTTGAGCAATGAGGGATCAACTGGATCTGTGTGCAGCACAAACCACAGTGTAAAGATCTGTCGGGCTGCTGTAAACACAGGGGGTCACCTCACCTTTGAAACAAAGTCTGGCTGCTTTTGTTTTTATGGAGCAATACTTCCTGCCAGATGTGTTGCTTCCTCAAATTTGAGACATGCTCTTTTGGACATATTAACAGTGCTGGGGGCCTAAAAGTGAGGGCCATCACAGAGATGCCTAAGATGACTGGTCGTAAAGTACTCGGGCTCAACCACAGTACAACCAGTCACTGGACTGCTCAAAAAGGAGAGTGAGTGGTCATGGTTATCTGATAATAGTTGACAGTGAGATGACTTGCTGCTGTTAGTGCTGATCCAGACCCACTGTCCCAGTGTGCTTGTGCAAGCAGCCTGAGCAGGTTTTGCTCTAAGTCGTGTCTACATTATGATGTAAAGATGTTTCAGCTTTTGCTTCCTTTATCAAAAATCTGTGGCTGCCAATGATAAAGATGTTTGTTTACATAATACATTTTACTCAACAGAAAGGTTAATTCAATTCAAAGAACTTTTTTTTTTTTATCCCAGAAGGCCAATTTATGGCACGAAGAGCAGTGGAGCCAACAAAAGTAAGCAGCCTAAAAAAAGTGACAGTGCAATGCAATAGATATAATGAATTAAGTGACAGGTAAGGTGCAAATTATAGTTGGTTGTAGTACTGTAGTACCATATTACTAGATTATATTTACCATAATGCACTATAGTATTAGCATTACCACTGCTGCTATTGTACCTTGTACACACTCAGGTATACACATTCAAACTTCTGTTATCTCTACTGCCTAATTTATTGTGTCTATTCTTAGATTTTTTATTTTTTCTACTTTATATCCTACTTTATATTTTGTATTTTAAACAGTGCAATATAGGAGAAACGATGGAGATGTCAATCTCCCGGAGGGAACCTCCCAAAGGGATTAATAAAGTACTCTGTCTGTCTGTCTGTCTGGTTGGTGTTGGACAAGGGGGGGTGGGGCGCAGGTGTGAGTTTGAATGTGTGAATGTGACTGTGCTGTGTGGATTAAGTTCTAACAGGCAGTCCAATAACTTTAGAGCAGAGTGTCTCCAATTGTTGTGTTCAATACCACAGTCTATGGTCTGTGGTCAGTCTGTGTTTCCACTGAACCCAGCAGGTGGCAGTAATGAGTTCACTATCCAACCACCTGTGATTATACAGAAGAAGAAGTATCGCGCTATTTTGCGACACTCGCTGTACGTTTGCTTCCTTTGTGTTGAACGACAAGCAGCAAGCAGCGGAAAGCTAATCTGGTGTTTTTAAAGTAGCCGGTTTGTTAGCTGAGTATTAGCGCAACATCCGCTCTCGGATCGACAGAAGAAAGTCCAGACTGTCAGTCAGTCATCTGCCCGGCACGGTTACAGGTAAGAAATGTGGCGTGTGTTAGCAGCGTTAGCTCGTCTGTTAGCCGTTAGCCTCACACACCGCCTGAGCCCCTTTGTGTGGCCGCGGCGCCAGCATGTGGACAACAGTTAGTTAGCTGAGTTTTAGCTCGCTGTCGTTACACTTTTCATAATTTCAAACACAAAGTCCTGCTCATCTAAATTACTCAGGGCGGTTTAGGCTGAATGTCCGCAGTATCACTCGGTTTTCATGTCCACGGGGGAAAGCGCCCGTTTGACGTAGAAACACGTAGAATGTAAATCCGACTGATCACTGATCCAAAATAAACAGGCACTAACATGAAGCGGTTTTTTCAGACGCAGTGAAGCACCAGAGTCGTCTCCATGGCACTAAGACGAGGACACATCAGGTACCTGAAGGTGAGTCTATCACTGACTTCCTGATCAGATCAACAACTGCAGCACAGATGGAGCAATGAGTCCAGGCGATACACCCCATCTGTGGGCAGAGCCTGGCACACGTGTGTGTACTGTATTGTAAAGTATTGTCTGTTTGTCTCAGGTGTGTGAGGTTCAGACGTCTCAGAGCGATGTCAGAGACGGTCAACACGCCGCCAAAGGAGCTGCTGGAAAGGTGACTGCTGCTCTGTGATCCTCCGGATCAGCTATAGGACTATGTTGAATTGATGTTTGTTTGAGCCTTTAAGTGTTGCATTGTGGGAGCTAGGCTTGGGTCACATGATGTATATACTGTGTGGCTGTTAATCTGTGAGCGGTAGAGATTTGGGTCTGGATTCTCTGATCTTGGGAATCCAGGTGTCTCACAGAGTGAAGTGATGTGAGAAGTAGGACTCTTTACTACGCTGTCACGTGACGTGAGGGTGATGGTTGTTGGCAGTCATGCACCTCTGAACTGGTTTTTCACAGAAGAAGACAGTGACCAGAAAACAAGTGTGAAATACGGACCGTCCAAAGACGAAGGAGACAAACTTGTTAGTAAAAGAGCTGCGACCTGTGTGGATTTTGTTTGGATGTAGAAAATCCAACAGTTATTTTAAAACATTTAATTGAATTCACAGAACAGTTCCTTATCTTAAGATATATTGTTAACGTGATGTAAAATTAAACATAGTGAGAGCTGCAGCTGCAGTAATAAACTGTGTGTGTGTGTGTGTATTCTCAGGAGCTGTACGATAATGGATACAGCGAGCAGATGATGGAGGATGAAGACGCCAGAACCAACCTGATCGTGAACTACCTGCCACAGAGCATGAGTCAGGACGAGCTGCGAAGTCTGTTCAGCAGCGTGGGTGACGTTGAGTCCGCCAAACTCATCAGGGACAAAGTGGCAGGTAACTCCCCCGTTATACTACTGCAGTATTACTGTGGCACTGCTGTTGACACTGCCGAGCACTTGTGCTACAACACCAAACCTCCACTGCAGCAGAACGTGAACGCACCAAGCTACGACCACTTCAAATGTACGCTCAAAAGTACTACTGAGCACCAAGCCTCAGTACTACTGCAGTACTACTGAGCAGACACAGTAATATTGTGGTACTACTTTGTCTGCTTAGTGCTAAGGCTACTAAGATATATAGTAAGTAAGATGACAACTACTGTTAAGCTTAGGTTCTAATACATTGTACTGCAGTACTAATACTGCAAGTGAAAATGACTTAGTAAACACAGGTCTACTTCATAGTACTACTTTATGGCACTAGTGGTAGTAGTAATAGTAGTAATCATAGTGATATTTTTTAGCAGTAATGGCACTATCTGAATAATTTCCTCTGTACTTTCTCCAGCAGTTTTTTACTTCAGAATTATTTTTTTTAATGTTTGCAGATGGGTTTTTTTTTTTAACTGCAGATCAGCAGTTTTTTGTTTGTTTTTTATTCAATCTAATGTTTTTTTTAAGGAAGATTCTGTGATTTTTGTCTGAACTGCATTTTTTTCTGCACTGTTACTGTGATATTTTTTTTTTTCATACCAGGTTTAATGGCACAGTCTGTTTAACAGGTATTTGATGGTAACTGATTAAATCGGGGTTCGGCAATATGGATTCAGTCACAGTATGTTTTATATTTGTAACATTGTTGCACATCATCACGCAGTAAGCACAATATGTGTTTATTATTAAATTCTGATGTAAAAGTCCTTCAACTCAATAGTGTTTAAATTGTGAATTAACTGTTATATAAATGTGTCCTGCTCAGCTGACCTTGGTCTGCAGTGAAGGCAAAATGAAAATATTGCCCAACCTGATATGAACTGTTTGTTATTAGTATCTTGACTGCATTTAATACGAATGTACAAATGTTTTAAATGCTGTTTTCACCAGTTTTATTTTATTTTTCAGGCTTTGAAAATGTCTGTAAAGTTTTGATGAGTGTATGAAGATCCTGAACTTTTTGCTCTGAACAAGTCAAGAAAGCTGTTGACGGAATGATATCACACATTCAGTTTTCTGCACTCACTCTTTCCTCTGAGTGGCAGCTCCTGTCAGAGTTTATCTGCCCCTCTCTTAGTGAGCGCTCCACCAAATGGCCAAAATGTTATATATTCAATCCTAGCATGTACTCAGAGAGCATCAGTCACCTGAACCCACCTGAGTTCACCTTGGAACAGACGTTGAGACAGTCCACTCTCAGGAAAGCAGACTGATGTCATTGATCTGTTTTGCCACTTAAGATGTGGCTGCAGCACTCTGGTCATATTGAATGTCAAAATATCTGTGACTGTTGAACAGCTTTTGACAGGAGGTCTCACTCGATGATAAATTCAATATTTAAGAAATGGAAGGAGTCATTTTGAGTTTTCTGGGTTTGTTCAGAAGAATTTAATGTTTACACTGTATGAAGAGTTTTCTGCTGTTTTATTTTCTGTATTCAGTTTGAATATCGAGAATGTGTGGCGGCTGTAACACAGACAGTTTTGTTATTTTATTTTGTTGTTTTCCTTTGTGTTTCTCTAGGCCACAGTTTAGGTTACGGCTTTGTTAACTTTGTTAACCCTAGTGATGCAGAGAGGGCTATCAGTACCCTCAATGGCCTGAGGCTACAGTCTAAAACTATCAAGGTAATGTGCAAAAGGTGCTCTTTGATTTTCCTGTCTCAACTGATAGATGTGTTATGTTCCCTGGACAGTAGAGGGTGCTCTTTCCTGCAAACTGTCTGACAGATGAAGGTATTTTTAAAACTCTGCTGTCACATTGTTTCTGTTCTGTCTTGATAAATTATTCTCAGTCTGTTTTTTGATCTCGACACATGTTGACACTGAATCTGTGAATTTCTTCAATTCAGTGTGACACTGTGCCGAAGTTTTATTTTTTTAAATTTATGCTTTTATTTTGACAACAGTTCCTAATGATCTGAGCCTGTTTGGATGCCTTTATTTTCTGTTTTTTTTTCCATATTTTGTTTGGGACAGTTAATGGATAACTGGTTGGTTGTTTTTTTACATTGAATATTTAAATATTTAAAATATTCTGGATTTTACTAAAAGACCGGATGTAACTGTAAATTTTAGTTTGTTCAGTGCTGATTATTTATTGGAATACTTTCTGGTTGTAATGTGACAGACTGAGACACTTCCTGTTTCCTCCCCACAGGTGTCATTTGCGCGACCAAGCTCAGACATGATCAAAGATGCAAATCTATATATCAGTGGGCTGCCGAGGACGCTGAGTCAGCAGGACCTGGAGGACATGTTTGCTCGTTATGGTCACATCATCAACTCTAGAGTGCTGGTGGACCAGGCCTCCGGTAACGCACTAGCTCAGTAATCACACGTTGATGTGACAAATCGCAGTCCTTCAGTCCTAACAATTAAATCTTATTGGCTACCTAGGTCTGTCACGGGGCGTGGCCTTCATCCGGTTTGATAAGAGGGCTGAGGCCGAAGACGCTGTCAAACACCTGAATGGTCACACACCCCCTGGCAGCTCTGAGCCAATCACAGTCAAGTTTGCCGCCAACCCGAATCAGGCCAGGAACTCCCAGATGATGTCACAGATGTACCATGGTCAATCACGGCGCTTTGGAGGACCCGTCCATCACCAGGCCCAGAGGTTTAGGTTTGTCTGTCCACCTGCACCTTTTAATGGAGGAACAACCTTCATAATGTTAACAGATTACTGTTTCCTGCAGCTTCATCAAAGTTTTCAGATTATTAATCAAACTCCGTCAGACACCAAGTGAAAAGGAACATTTTCACAGTAATCAGATAACTGCTATGTTGCCATCTGATTGGCCTCTCGGTAACATTCATCGTACTTCCTGTGTCGTTCTAGGTTTTCTCCAATGAGCGTTGACCACATGGGCGGAGGTGGCGGAGTGTCGGGGAACTCGTCCACAGGTTGGTGCATCTTCATCTATAATCTGGGCCAGGATGCAGACGAGGCCATCTTGTGGCAGATGTTCGGGCCATTTGGCGCCGTTGTCAATGTGAAAGTGATCCGCGATTTCAACACCAACAAGTGCAAAGGCTTCGGCTTCGTCACCATGACAAACTACGAGGAGGCCGCCATGGCGATCCACAGCCTGAATGGATATCGACTGGGAGACAAAGTCCTGCAAGTGTCCTTCAAGACCAGCAAGGGACACAAGTAGAGAGAGAGGCTGGGGGGGGAGGATGAAGAGGAGGGGGATCTCGACTGTCTCTTAAGAAGAAACAAGTCAGCTATGTTTTTGTTTTGTTTTTTTCAACAAGTTGCGTTTGTGTCGATGTGAGGTTTTTTTCCCCTCAGCATGCCCGTTCTTTCAGGCATCACTTGTTGCAGTAAAAAGTTTTGTTCAGTTGGTGGTTTGGATAGTGTGAAGTTTCTCTGCTTTGAAAAACAGATGTGAGTCTGTAATATGAATCCAAATTGCAGATGCTTTAAAGAGGAAATTTCAAGCTGTTTCATAGTGAAAACATTTGGAGTCGGAGGATACTGTAACATAGTTAACAAGTAAAACTTTAAATCTGTTGTTCAAAGGGTTTTTTTGTTTGTTGGGGGTTTTTTTTGGAGGGGGGGGCAAATTTTTAAACGAAGTGAAGCAGTCATTCAGTTTTTGTTTTTCTGTTTATAAGTACTGAGTTTCTCCTGCAGACATCGACTGGAAGCCATTAAAATATATTGCATATGTAATTATTAAAGATTCAAATTATATAAATCAAAAAACTTGTTAATGTAGAAAAATTCTGTCCGAGCTCTGGAGCTGCTGGTGTGTTGAGTGTCAGGCGATTGACAGCTACTTCGTCCAATAAGCAGGCAGTAGGCTCCAGATCACATGCAGTTTGTCAAGTTTCTGCAGGAACAAAGATTTTATTTCTTATTTTTCCAAATTGCTTCCATGTAAAAACCACCTGATGTACAGAAACTGAAACCCATTTTAAGCGTAATGATCCTTTTTTCTCTTTTGTTTTTTTAAATTTGTATTTTGTTTTTGAATTGCAGCTAATTGTGATGTTGGACTGTTTATTCAAAAATAAATCTCTTCAGTGAATACCTTTCTCAGATTTTTTTTTCACCACGTCCTCCAGAGTTTGGAAATCTGTATGGTGAAAAAATGTTTTGTATTCTGTGAGGTTGGACACACTTTGGGTCGGAGTTGGGGGTATGTGTTAGGTGTTATTAGGATAAAACATCCTGAAACAATTTATTTTAAACAAGACTAACAGCCAGCTCGTACTGTTATTTTAAGTTGACATTTTGTATCTTGACACAGGCACACATAGAGTGGTTGTTGACGTAGTTCTCTTCAGTTGTCACCTGTCTGAATGTCATTCATGAGCCTTGTTCACCATGAAGTTCTCAACAATCTGCCATTGGTTCAACATCTTTGTTTGATAATTCTCAGTTCATATTATAACTAAGTGTCTCTGTCCCACTATAACCAGTCCACTCATCTTATCTGTTCATTACATTACATTCATTTAACTGATGCTTTTATCCAAAGTGACTAATAAGTGCGTTTAACCAATGATTAACTGAACTCATCAATGAAGACACAACCAAAAAATTGTAAGAATTTATACTGCATTTTTTAATGTTTCTTCTCATGTGCTAAGATGCAGTCTGAACAAGTCTGAAGATGTGCAGAGTTTCTGCTGTCTTGATGCCAATGGGAAGCTTGTTCCACTGTTGTGAAGCCAGGACAGCAAACCAGTCTGGATTTTGTTGACTGGTAGCTGCGCCCCAGCAAAGGACAGCAGGTCATCTACTGTCACAACAGGTTCCTTACATCCACAACAGCTGGGGACATTACAATTCAACTCAAGTTAAACTTATTTATGTAGCTCCACACCAAATCAGAAGTGCTCTCAGCACAGCAGTGAGGCTACAAGGTTCAGATGCAGTTCCTCTCCAAGTCACCCTGAGTGAGAGAGTACAGAGCCTGAGACTCCTAGTTCTTGGAGGGTGGAGAGGAGGATCTGGTGGTTCACCATCTTAAACGCTGCTGAAAGTTGCTGAGCTGTGAATTTGCCCACTGAGGGACAAATGAAGGAATATTTTAAAGGTCCAGCAGGACGGTGACAGAGGACAAGGAGGTTGCTCTTGCTGTGAGGAGTTCCTCTGTATGGGCTGGCAGGGCAGTCTCAGCTGAGTGGCCTGCTATGAATCCATACTGGTGCAGGTTGAGAAGTTTGTTGTGGTGGGTACCAACTGCGAAGAAATGGTAGAAGAGAGACACCCTACCTCAACCCTACGTCCTATCTTTTAACCCTAACCCTACGAGCGCCGTCTCTTTAAAAGAGAGTATACTCTGGCAGCTTTAAGAGTGTTTGGAAAACCAGTTGTCAGAGAGGCATTGATGAGGTGTGTGAGGAAAGGAAGGAGGTCAGGAGCAAGAGACTGAAGAAGGTGACCAAGAGGGCAACCTTGATCCCACCAACCAAGGACAGCGCTCTGGCTTCTACAGACTTGAAGATCTTCCGGAGCCTGCTGGGCACACTGAAGGATCTGAGTCTCCTCGGGAAGAAGTCTACTTTGTCCCTTCCTCAAAGGACATCAGTGTTATCAGAGTTTTCTATGACACCACGTGACAAAGCTTTCCTTTCGTCCTCTTTGCTCCTCCTCGTCTTTGTTGGTGCATCCAACAAGAGAGGAGTTGTAGGAAAACCAGAATTGAAGCGTAGGTCTGAGGTGTAGGGAGTGAAGAGAAATGGTTGCAGTACACAATTAGGAAGGTCTTCAGATGCCACAGAACCAGCCTACCAAAGGTCTTCATGACATGTGATGTCAGAGCTACAGGTGTGTAGGCACTGACAGTCTGGGACGTAATTTGTTTGGAACTGGAATGAAGCAGAAAGTCTTCCACAGTTTAGGCACCTTCCTTAACCCCACGGAACGTCTGAAGGGGAGCGAAGTCAAATAACTATATTTTTTATTTGCACATATAATTCAGGACAGCAATGCACATAAAGAATATTTACACTTGCAATTGTATTTACCTTTTTAATTTTGATTTACTGTCCCCTCTCTTGTATTCCAACTTTGTTATTTCGTCTGTTTATAGTGAACATTTTATCATGATTCATTACGTAGTTCTTTGTATTTCGGTGTCGTGTCTCACCTTTTTTGTTTTAAATGAAAAGAACAACTGCTCCTTCTGCTGTTCACTGCAAGTACTGTATCACTTTCCTGTGCCATCTCTATTCTCATATGAATGTAGATGTCCAATACTTATGGATGTCAATGACAAGGAAAAACATGTAACATAGTGTAAATACCTCATTTAGTGTCAATATATTTTCTATGCCACTTTATTTTTTTGATTTTGTTATTGCTGTCTTATTTTCTAAACTTAGCCGTCATTGATATTTCTTTCTGAGTGACTGTACCTCGTTTTAACAAGTTTCCCCTGAGGGGATCAATAAGTGAGCTTATTTTAGCTTTTCTCCTTCATCTCCCACAATGCACCTTGCCCAGGAAGTGACGTCGCAGTGCGACCCCGGACCGGCGGTTTCCCGCGTGTGTCGTTTGTTGTGTTCGAGCCAACATGGCGGCTCCTCTGGAGGTGATCGTGAGCAGTGACTCCAGCTCTCAGCTGTGGAACAGCACCGTGTTCGACCTGCACAGCGGCTCCAGCCTGCTATCCTACCGAGGAGGGAACAGCTCGGCCCGGGCACTGACCGTCCTCGGCGGGCAGTACCTGCTGTCCGCCCAGCTGGGCAAGAACTTCATCAACGTGTGGGAGATCCAGAGAAAGGTAGGAGCGGTCGCACCTGAGCACACCTGAACACACGTGAACACACACCTGCTGGACGTCACCTCACTGACGTCCACCTGCGGGAACGGGCGGCGCAAACGGCCCCGAGTCCCGCCTGAACACAGACAGACAACTTGTCACCAGACTCCTGTCAAAAACCGGCCGTTTTAAAAACGACGCTCGTCTGCAAACACAAACGTTCCTCTAAAACAAAATATAAGACTTATTTTCAATCAGGCGGGTCTGCTGGTAAATTCGGCATCTAAACATCCACCAAACCTCATTTAACTTAAAAAAACAAAACAAAAACGGATCTGTTCTCCAATGCATGTGTTTGGTTGAGGGACGAAGAACCAACATGTGGAAAAGTAATAAAGGATTAATTTATTAATGTTTTCTCTCTGTCATGACACAAAGACCCAGAAATGCCACATTATTGTAAATGAACCAGTTATAAAGTATAAAAGTACAAGTATTCAGGTAATGGATTACATTCATTCCTGATGCTGTTACAGAGTTGTTTCATGTGCTTGTGCTATTTTGGTAATTATTAAATAAAACAATTTTAAATTTTACTTAGTACTTTTCATATCTCTGAAACTAGTGGAGTTATTGGCCTCAAATGTTGCACAGCAGTTATTATTAACAAGGCTATTAAAATAATAAAATTATGAAGCAAATCTGAACTGGTCAGTCGGGAACTTTCTCTCAAATCTGGTGATTTGGCACAGACGCACTCATTAGAAAGATGCATTTATGGGATGTGAATGAAAACAGATGGAGGAGAAAGAGAAGGAGAGTGAAGCTCGGTGCATCATGGGAAGTCCCCCATCAGTCTGGGTCTGTAGCAGCAGAACTCAGGGATGGTTCAGGTCTCACCTGGACCTGCTCTGACTCTCAGCTTTATCTCAGACGAAGGTTTGAAGCCGACTCTTAAATGTGCAGAGGGCGTCTGACTCCTGAACAAAGACTGGGATCTGGTTCCACAGGAGAAGTTCTGAAGGCTCTGGTTTCTACTGCTTGAGTGACAGCTTGATAACATATGATTTGTTTACTTGCATTGAGAGGTGGGAAGGCCTTTTTCAAAGAGCACAAACCGACCAAGCAAAAGTGTGAACCAGTCAATATGCACATTGGATATGGACTGATTCCCACAGCTAGCAGTTCAATGTCAGTTCAACGTTCCTTCACGGTAACATGTCCGGGATTACACCACCTCTCATTCACCAACAGTGTAGTCCCTCCTCCCGTCTTCTTACCGCTCCGGTTCACGTCCCTATCGGCCCGGACCGTCCTGAAGCTGGGTACAAACACACTGTGTGGTCTGGGATACGCTGTGGACACCCTGTGGTGCGGGACACGCTGTGGACACGCTGTGGACACCCTGTGGACACGCTGTGGACACCCTGTGGTCTGGGATACGCTGTGGACACGTTGTGGTCCGGGACACGTGTGTGCAGCCAAGTCTCCTTGAAGCACATGATACTGCACTCATGATATTCCCTCTGTCTTAATCAGCGCCCTGAGCTCGTCCATCTTGTAAACAATGGACTGTCTCTGATCCGCGCGGTCTTCAGTTACAGATGGTGTAGATAGTAACATAAAAGCCACCAGAACAGGTGCCTTTTAAAAAAACAAAAGCAGCCACTGTCTCCAAACACTCTCACTTATACTAAAGATACTTATACTACAGCAAAAGAAAATAAAGATAGAACAAAACAGAATGTGGAGGCCGGAGCTGCTGCTGTTGGATCATTCCACAACTTTAAAAACACATCACTGTGTAAAATGACTATGTGGGCTTGGAAACACTTTGTAAAAGTGATGTCTCTAAAGCCAGTTTGTTTGAAAATGATTGCATCCTGTTTTTATTTAGATTTTATTTGGTGTCCCAGCTTCTTTGGAGGTGGCTGCTGCAGTATATGTATATGTATATGTGCAGTATATGTGACTTCATGTTTGTCTCCAGGATCAGCTGCAGCAGAAGATCGTGTGTCCAGGTGTTGTCACCTGCCTGACTGCCTCACCCAGTGGACTCTTCCTTGCTGCTGCCGTCGCTGAGGCCATTTACCTGTGGGAGGTGAGTAGACTTCTTCTTCTGTGGTTCCAGTATTTTATGAACACGTAGAAACAACAGGAGGAGACATGAAACAATGACTTAAATATACGACTGTCAAACAGGTCAAAAGATCAACTTGATTAATCAACCATTTTAATCAAACCATTAAAATACTAATAGTATTTGTATTTTGGTGGGGAGATAAAACAAGTATGTGGAGAAATAAAAAAAAAAGATAAACTACTCTGAGAAATCTATTCTCTGAAGCAGCTAGCTCTGAGCTACTGCTCCTGTTAGCACTAGCATACATGAAGAGCTCGGCCTCCAGGTGATGTTTCAGGCTCGTTGTGCTTCGGTGATATGATAAAACGTCTCGACAGTATTTACAGACTCTGGTCTAAATCCCTAAATCTAAAAGTTAATGAACAGACACTGATTGTGTAGAAGCAGTGGTTAAAGTGGGAGTTGTCAGGTGGGAGGAGCCTCAGAACTTCATCCATAACTTATTGTTCAATTATTAAGAACTAGTATGAAAATGAAAACCTGCATTTTAATCCACCTCACATGAACATGACAACATGAAAATCCTGAACATGTCAATAACTCTTCAACAAACCTTCCAACACTGACACCCCCCCCCCCCCCCCCCCCTCACAGGTTCTGTGTCCACAGACCGACACTGACTGAGGCGGAAGGAAAAATAGTTCATTCATTCATTCATTCATTCATTCATTCAGACAAGATCTCAGTAGATTCGTTGACTCATTGATGTGACCGAGGCCAGATCCTGGTTCATGTTGACCCAGTGAGCTGTGAGTCTCCCGTTCCATCTTAAACCTAAACTAGCTCTATTTCCACTGTTCCAATGAGTCAAAGGTACTACAAGATTTGTTCATTTCCGTTTTTACGTTGCTTGTTTTTTCCAGATTCAATACATAAACAAAAAGAGATTTAAATACACTTTATGCTTTTATGTGATATGAGAAAAGAGAAAGATCAGATAAAAACATATATGTATGAACAATAAAACCTTTCTAGATGTGGCACAGTGTGTTTTTATATGATTATAAAACACATATGCTTTAGCCATGAAGCCATGTCTTTACTAGATGAGACCAATCTCTCTCTATGAACAGGGCAATATTAGGCAAAGCCACTGTTAACTTTTATTGTTATGCAGATGATATCTGATTATACTGTAGTCAATTTAGTCAGATGAAACCAACCAAGCTAAACTTCAGGCGTGCCTTAAGGACAAAAAACCTGGATGACCTTCGATGCTCCGCTGTTAAACTCAGACTATATAATGCCCAATAATTCTCTGAAGACCCTGGAGCTGACGCAAAATGCTGCTGCACGTGTCCAGACAAGACATAGAACAAGGTCATATTTCACCCATTTTGGCTTCTCAGCACTGGCTCCCTGTCAAATCCAGAAGTGAATTTAAAAATCCTCGTCCTCGCCTACAGAGGCCTCCAGACACCGATGTATTTGAAAGTGCTCAGAGTGGCCTGTTATCCTCTAAGAGCACAAAATTCCCAGGAAGCAGGTGTCTTTTGGTTCCTAGAGTCTCCAGCAGGAGAAACCCGAGCCTTCAGCTCTTCTCTTGTGGCCAGCTATCACGAGTAATTAGGGGTTCAGTATCCTGCCCAAGGACACTTCGACACATATCACTCTGCATGGAAAGTGCATGGAGAGATGTACTGGTGTTTCTGATACATACAGGTATAACACATGTCCACTGTGTGTATATCAGTGTTTTTATATATACAGTCAGTTAAACACTGTATTATTAAGGCATTCAGAATAAGCAAGCTGTGGAATCCTAACATGTTCCTGTTTAATATTTAATTAAACAAATGTGATATGTCCGTCTCCTCTGTGATTGGTTCAGGTGTTTAACATCTGTTCTGTGATTGATTCAGGTGTCAACAGGTAAGCTGCTGTCTGTCCTCAGTCGTCATTATCAGGATGTCACCTGTCTCAAGTTCACGGATGACAGCAGCCATTTTGTTTCTGGAGGAAAAGACAACCTGGCTCTGGTGTGGAGCCTCTCCAGGTAACACACCTCAACACACCTAATTTGATGAAGACCTTTTGTAAAAAATCACCTATCACTGACTAAGTTAATGTGTCCAGTAATGAACTACTGTAACTACCTGAGTGTTAAATAAAAGTTGAATTCATGAATCACTTTACTGAGCTCATGTGTTCCAGATGTGGGGGAACATCTGTCTTAGCTGTTTTAAAGTGACAAATAACCTTCAGTTTTAGTGTTGTTGAAAGTATTTTAACAAAGGTTTCTATTTCTGCGAGTTTCAATAATGAACTGTTATGAGTGTGCAGCTCATGAAGAAACTCAGTGACTCAGACATTAAATTTCATGCTCATCTTTCTCTTGTCTTACTCTGAACTCTGTGCCAGATCAGATTTGAGACAGATTGTAGAAAAAATGTTGTGGCCTAAATGTTTTAACATGTTAAATGAGAGAGCTGTAGCAGCCAGTGGGGGGAGCTCTAACACTGAGTGGGACAGGTGAGCAGCTCTACAACTGATATCAAACGTGTCTGTTTGCACACAAAGAGACTCTGATGATAGACATGTTTGATCTCTACTGTCCAGTTCATTGTCAGCAGGAACATGTGCAGCTGTAGGACTGATTTCTGATTGGCTAGTTCAGGTCTCCGTCAGTCTCAGACTCAGGATACTGTTTTCAGGTTTAGATAATTGTTTCTGATCAAAATCAGAATCAGTTTTTTTATTTGTTAAATATAAAACAAATCCAACTGATCCAGAACTCATTTGATTGTCATTGATCACCTGCAGCTGATGATCAATATATGTGTTGATGTAAAGATGAAGCGTGTTGGCTGTCGGCGTATAAGCTTGCACACGGTCGTCAGAGATAGACCTCCCCCTCTCTCTGAGCTGTGTCTGATGTTGTGATGTCCACGCAGCGGAGGATGATGGGAAACCTGAGCTGAATGTTAAACATGTTGTCAGATGGACGTCTGTCAGTAATAAAACATGTTTCAGCTGTTTGGTCAGTTTCATCTTCATCATTCTGACGTCTTCCTCTCAGCTCTCTGCAGGATCTGATCTGGAGAGTAGAAAACTGTTTGCCTGTTCCTCACCCAGTTTTCAGCCTCCTCCACAGCTCTTTCTGTTTCACGTAGTGACTGTGTTTCAACCTGCAGGTGAAACTGATGATCGTTAGCACCTGTTTACTGGTTGATCACATGACTATGATCCTACAAAATCCCTGACTTTGTGCAAGTGCACCTGTAAGAACTGATGCTGGTTTGAAAGCAAATACTGACTTGAATTAGATTTTTCTTTTGTTCACTCACTTATCATTTTGTGAACTGATAAAAATAAACAATTATTATTGATATTTTTGAAAGCATTCTTAGTTTATAGCATTTTTAGGCAGGTGTGCATAGCCCACTAAAACGTCTGTACAGTACTGTATGTCAGGAAATAGACTGTCTCAATGACTCTTTGTCTCAGTTTGATTCTAAAAAGCCAAGAACCAAAACTGATAGTTTGATTTAGACGGATGTTCTGAATGTGGGAACTAATGCGATGATGTTTTGTTGGTCTTGACCGGCTCATTTTTTCTTATGTGTTTCAGTGTGATCCAGCTGGATTTAAGCCACACCCCTGAGCCATGTCACGTCCTGTCTCGTCACTCTCTACCAATCACAGACCTGCACTGTGGCCTGATGGGAGCTCAGGCCAGAGTGGCCACTGCCTCCTTAGACCAAACTGTCAAGGTCAGACTGAGTTTACAACACACACTTCCAACAGCGACTCAGGGTCCAACAGTAAGAGCTGGCCACTGAAAAGTAATCTGGCTTAAAATATTAAATGAACGTATCAACTTTATCTTTGTGCCTTTTAGAAATCAGGTCATCTTTACTCACTTAGCTATTCAGAGCCCAAACTTTTGCATGCCGCTGTACAGGGCTGGTTCATCTGTCCGATTTCTCCATTGGATTCGATTAAGATAAGATAACTTTTATTGATATTATTGAGGTCCTGATTCGATTACCAACCGATTTTCGATTATTGACGATTCTTGATTTTCCCTTTGACAACAGTAACCCAAAATATTGCACTGTAAAAAAACAGCCCACTGCTGAATTACTTAGCTTTTCTGAGTACTGAGTAACGACTCAGAGCACTTTCTGTGTAGTGGAGTTGTAACTTCAGAATTATTTGTTGAAACTAAAAGCAAGTGTCCACACTTACAAATAAATGTCCATATTTAGATTTTTTTCCCCTGTAGAACAACAAAACAGCTTTGAACAACTTTGTGTGTTCACAGCTGTGTAAAGCCTCGCACCATCATGAAAACTGAAATGGCAAAACTTGTTGCAGCTTTACTGGCTGATATATGTAGAACACAGAACTGAACACGTTGTGTTTACCTGATCAAGTTACACTAAACAACACTCAGTGTCTAGAATGACCAGATTCTTTGCACTTCTTCGTCCATTTTACCCACAGACTGTATAACACATGGACGTTGTGTCCGTGACGTCGCCCATAGATTTCTGAAAAGCAAATCGTGACGTCACCTAACTCCGGTTACTCCAAATATGGACAAAGCGGTGGAGCGAGGGCGGAGCTGAGTGAAGCCTGTTTAATGAAACATGCTCGCCGAGCTAGCTGACTAACCCGGTGGTACCGGCCAGCTTCGCCACCGGTTACGGTACTTTAATAAGCCGGCGTACCTCTTGCTCGCTCTGGCCACTGCACGCAAGTGAGGAACTGGAGGATATCATTTTTAGGAAATGGAATGATGCCAAAAATAATCAAAATGTGAAAATTTGATAATCGCGATTAATCAATAATCTATTTTTTCACCACCACTACCACTGTATATGTCAGGGAAATATTAGAAATTTTACTTGGGCTCTTAGATTCTTTGACCCACTTGCCTGAATTGATCAATGGCGAAAACCATTTTTGTTGGAACCTGGAGAAACTAAGACCTCAGCAGGACAGCTGGGTGATAGAAACAATAAAGAGAATAAATCCAGTCAAAGGTGAGCTCTTTAGGAACAGACAGCTGATTGGTTTAGTCTAAATACCCTGAGCTCCCCTTTTTCTGAGGGTTATGTTAACATGAAAAGCTGCTGTGGATACACCCAGGTAACATGTCAGTGATGAGCAGAGACATGTTTGGTCAGTAAGTGCATGATACGGAGCCCCGAAAGGGACATGGGCAAAAAAATGAAAAGGAAAAGAAAACTTAACCCAGATGTTGTTACTGGTTCAGCTGGAGCTGGTTATTGAAGCTAAACAGTAACATGAAGATTGACGGTCCATGAACTCAAACTTTATTATTTATATTTATATTGTTGATTAGACAGAAATTGTTTATCATACTCCAGGAACGGACTGATTGTTATCGGCTGGAGGCTGAAATGTTGACATGTGTCGCTGGTGTGTTAGGAGGAACCGCAGGTGAGCCAGTGTCACCGGGTTAGTCGACCAGCTGGGTGATCACGTTTCGGCAGACAGGCTTCATTCAGCTCCACCTCTCTGTCCAGGTTCAGCAAGGTCACTACTGCCAAGATGGCTGCGCCCTACAATGGGCTTCAGAATTGAAGGATTGAAGAATAGAATCCTATGGGTGACGTCAGGCTACGTCCATGTTTTATACAGTGTATGTAGTTAACAACATGTGATCAACGTGTGATGGATGTTGTTATTGTTTCTATAAACAGAAAACTGAAATAAATCTCAGATTGAGAACCAGAAATGAAAACAGGAGTTAATAAGTTATTTATGCATAACTACTCTATGTAACACACACACACACACACACACACACACACACAGAGCAGATATTTAGCTACTTTTTGAGGTACCTTCAAAATAAAAGCTTGACCATGGAATGGCTTTGACTCTTCATATCTGTTTCAGCAGCAGTGATAATAATGTTTACTATGAACCAAATAAACACAGTTGTCCTGCTTAGATAAGGCTATTCAGTATAAAATCCGAGGAGAGAAACATTTATCTGATTATTAATCAGATATTTGTCCTGACACTTTCAGACGTTTTGTTTCTCTTCGTTTTTTATCACCTCGGCCTTCGTTGACTCAGACGCAGAGGTGGGCTCACGGGGAAAGGGAAGCAACACAGAACCTGATTGATGTCTGTTCAGATGTGGATGTAAAATAGTCATGTAGTTTAAAATAACGTCCTGTTGAGACTCTTCAGTTACTGGTGCTCTGACAGCAGAATAGACTCTGAGGCTTCTGAGGGTTCAGACCATAATGGCCGACCTCGTGCTCGTTCAGCTGATGGATGAGCTCGTTACGAAGGTGCTGGGTTAGAAACTGATGGTCATCATGACGATTAGACAGGTGTGACAGGTGAGGAGGTCGAATCCTCACTGAGATAAAGTCAGACTGATGGGGATTGATGGTTTAATGAAGAAAAGTGACACCAGAGACAAACGTCACACCTTCAGGCACAGAGTCGCGGTTTTAGAGACGTGCAACAGAGTTTTAGTCCAGTTCCAGTGAGGCCGGTGCAGAGGTGAAGATAAGGTCCTGTGGATCAGACAGTCAAAGGAAGCAGCTGATCTGTTTCCTGTCTCTCTCTTCACCCACCAAATTAAAAGTAATCGTTCAATGTTTAAAGTTCATTATTGACCACAAACTGTCCAGAAAAGAATCTGACCGCAGATCAGTTTAGTCACCTCAAGTTATTTGAGGTTGCGACTGTGTTGTTGGCGAACTCAAGTGAGTAGTTTTTATTCACAACACAAACCACCATTTCAACTGCACTTTTGCACACAGTCTCATTTAAATCTGTTAGATGTAAACTGTGGTAAGAAAGATGGTGTTTTTTGACCTGATAAATTTGTAACGGATTTGGTGGTGTCAGGTCACATGAAGAAACGGCAGTGGACCAGACAAGAAATGGTGCAGGCCCACTCCCACCTCCTCTCTTTGATTGGTGGAACAGAGAGTCTCATGTTTTAGGTTGTGTTTAAAACAACTTTAACTTTAGGGTCATTCTACAAAGTTCAATCTGACTCAACTTTTCCACAACAGAGAAACTTGATGCTCTGTTGTCCAATCAGATACATGCAGGCTCAGTTTCCTGGTAGATGACTTTGGAACCCGAACACTGACCTCAAGATGAAACAGCTGTACCTGAACCTAATGGCAAATCCTGTCCAGTGTTTAAATACAGAAATGCATTCATCTGTTTCTCAAACTGGACAAACTGGATCAGAATGTATCTCTCACCTGAACCTGAGACAACACACCAGCCCATTCCTGCGAGAACTGGACTTCATCTACAACCCATTTTAAAGTCAGGATAATGGATCCTGTTATAGCTCATTTAAGCAAATTATATCAGTTTGAATTTGTTCACACTTGATGTATAGAAAAGGTGATTAAGGATGTTACAGAAGTGGGATTTGGAGAGTCAGCATGACAGGAAGCAGCCTTCAGCCCTCCGTCGCCTCTCCTGTCTTTCACCCATTCTTCATGGCAGTTGGATTCTAGGTCTCTGAGATTCTTGGCCTGTCTTCCATGCACTGCTCTTTTGAGATCTGTCCACATATTTTTGATGATGTTTAGGTTGTGGGACTGTGAGGTCCATGGCAAACCCCTTGAGCTAGCACCTCTTGAAGGAGTCCATTGTGGATTTTAAGGTGCGTTTAGAATCATTGCGCTGTTGGAGAAGCCATCCTCTTTTTCTCCTCAGCTTTGTTTTTACAGAGGGTGCAGTGTTTGCTTCCAGAAGTTGCTGGTATTTACTTGACTCCATCCTTCCCTCCAACAGTCAGATGCTCCTGCTGCCGCTGGTTGCAGCACAAACCCAGAGCAGAATCCATCCTCCTCTGTGCGTCACAGTTCTCTTCATGAAGTCCTGTACCCTCTTGTCTCCACACATACATTTGCTCATTCTGGCCCAAAGAGTTCTGTTTGAACAGGAAGTGCTTCTGATTCTGTGGTGAGGAGGCGGGACATTCATGAAGGTCCCGTCTGTGCAGGTGTGGCTGCACAGGTGAACAGAGCACCGCCGCTCCAGAGTCTGTCGAATTTTCCTGAACATCCTCTGCAGTCAAACGGGGGTTTGGTTTGTCTTTCAAACAATCGTCCGATCGTTCTCTCCGCGAGCTTTCTGGGTCTCTCACACCCCACCTGGCCCCCACTGTTACCTGGCATTTCTTTACTCCATGATGAGGAATGTGATGAAGTTCCATCAGAGGACCTGAGGACACAGTGACCTGAAAAGTCTCTGCTGTCTTCTTATTGGCTCCTCCTGCTTCATGGGCATCAATTATTTTAATTTTCCAAGTGTCAGGCAGCTTAGAGGAGCCCATGGCTGCTAATTGTTTGGACAAGGTTTGAGTAGTATGAAGTATGAAGCTTTGGAATTTGCATGACTTGTTGTTTCCTAACGATGACTGTGAACGAGCCGCAGCTCCAAGTCGATCATTTAGGGTGGACACTTTGGTGAAAGTTGTCTGAGAGGTCAAACCTCTTTGGTGGCCAAACTTTTGTCTTGTGCTTATTTCCTTTTTTCAGTCTAAAATTGTACAACACAAAAATGTTTCACCTAACTTTTTTGCCTTTGGAGATTTTCAAGAACATAAAACCAAGTCACCTCATCTTTGACTCACTTGGCTCTTCATAGTAACAGAAGTTTTTTCCAAGGGTGTCCTAACATTGGCATGCCAACGTATAGACTATATATTAATTTATTGAAATGTATTTAGTGTCTCTACATTTGTTTCACTGTTAATTATTTATTGAAGCAGCAGTGAAACCTGTTTTCAACCAATCAGATGATGTGACTGTGACATCTCCGTCTCCGATCACAATGATTAATATCTTTAAACGCAGAGCTTCTCCTCTTGTTGTCCTCAGATCCGGTTTTAATTTCTGTAAAATCCCCTTTCACATAAATCACAGGAGGCGGAGTCTCAGTAATGACACATCCGCTCCAATGGTCAGGAGGTGTTGAACACAAGCCGAGGCGTCGCTGCTGCTCCTCCATTGTAAATTATCAAATTTTTAAGTGGAGTCTGGAACACAGTTTGTATTCTGCAGAGCCAGCGGGGGGGGGGGGGGCTGAGTGAGCTGGCAACAGATGAAACACATCCCGTCATCTTTACTACTCGTCACTATACCTCTCTCTCTCTTTTGTCCATTAAAACTTTATTTCCATGAGAAATACAACTAAAGGATCACAGTGCTGCGGCAGAGACAACTCAGAAACTACAGAAGTGGTTTGATGCTGTTTCAGTTGACCAGCAGCGAAACAAACAGAAGATGAAAATGACAGAGTTAATAATAATAATAATAGTACATTTTATTTGAAAGCACCTTTCAGGTCACTCAAGGACACTGTACAGAGATAAAATACAGTCAACAGATTGAGGGACAGTGTGGCAGGGTTAGGGCGAGTAGACGAGCCGGAACAGATGGGTTCTAAGTTTGGATTTGAAAATGGAGAGACTGGTGGAGTTAGGGAGGTCAGGTGAGTTCCAGAGCTGAGGGGCAGAGCGGCTGAAGGCTCTGCTCCCCATGGTGCTGAGGGGGGGTGCAGTGGGAACAGAGAGGTGGATGGAGGAGCAGAGCCTTCAGGAGGATCGGAGAGAGCGGGATGGAGTGACAATGTGCAGGAAGTTGGAGAGGTCTGGAGGGGCGAGGTTGTGGATGACCCTGAAGGT
This sequence comes from Centropyge bicolor, assembly GCA_037975185.1. NCBI lineage: Eukaryota > Metazoa > Chordata > Actinopteri > Pomacanthidae > Centropyge > Centropyge bicolor. The sequence goes on along the minus strand of JBBMOC010000169.1, from coordinate 363,014 downwards.
GTAAGGAAGTATTTTATAAGAAATTCTTTGGCTAATTGGGAGCCAGGGAAGTTGCCTTGCTGTCCCCTCTTTGATGATGTATATCCGAAATGTTCTGGTTGGTAAAACAACAAGAAAAACCTCAAAGACTTGCGAGGATCTGAAAGGTTCGGGTTACAGGCTAATTAATTCCTGCAGTGGAAGAAGGGTTTAATTGCTCACACATCAAACTGATATAACATGTCAATGTTTCACAAAGCAAGCCAGCATGTACACATGCTGAGCAATGTAGGGCTCAGTTTCCTGCCCAAGGACACTTCAGCATGCAGACTGCAGGGGGCAGGGAGCAGGACCCTCCCAGTGGTGAACAGGCCGCAGGGCTAAGCTCAGATCTGAATTATCAATAGCTCAGATGAGTCAAATGAAAAGTATTTGAAACTGAACTGTTCTACAAATATAACAGATAATTCACATATGCACTTGTATAGATATATAGTGAATGAAGTCACATTCACACACACATAGTGAAGACATCCTGTCCAACGGGTTTCTCTTCAATGATGACAGCCTTAATCTGAAACATGTTCCTGATGTTTCTGTATTCTCACCACATGGTCAAAGATGTTTGATTTTTTTCTGATGATATTAGTAGCAGGACAGTAAAACCTGGTTAAGGGTAAGTGTGCCGGATTACGGTTTGGTGTGAGGTCCTGCTGGTCTTCACTGAGTCTTCATTCTACAATTCTCCGGTTTCATTTAGCAGACGCTTTTATCCAAAGTGATGTACTTTCACCTGCCGATGGAGCAGCCATCGGGGGCAGTGTGGGCTTCAGTATCTTGCCCAAGGACACTTCAGCACATAGACTACAGGGGCCAGGAATTGAACCACCAACCTTCTGATTGTGAACAACCGCTCTACCTCCTGAGCTACAGCCGCCCTGTAATTAATTAACTGATGATGTTTTTGTGCTCTGTGGCTCATTGAGTCATTGAGATGTTTCTTTACACAGTCTTTTTGTCCCCCTGTGTCCAGGTGTGGGAGCTGGCCTCAGGTGACCTGCTCCTATCAGTCCTGTTTGATGTGGAGATCATGTCTGTGACCTTTGACCCCTGTGAATACTTTCTGTTCTGTGGTGGCAGTGACGGAAACATTTTCCAGGTGTCTCTGTGCGGCCAGGTCAGTCTCACTCTTCATTCATATAGATCCTTGTTCTAAACATACGACCAACCTACATTCTGCATCCTCTGTCGTATGTCCTACATTTTATGCCCTGCATCATACAAACTGTATCCCTCTTCCAACAAACTGCATCCTATCCTAGAAGTTATCTCACAGCACTTTTCAGTATTTAGCATGTCTAGACTAAACAACATTGTTTACAAAGACAAAGCAGTTCACATCATGAGCAAGAACTGAGTGACAGTGGAGGTGGAGAGAGAACATGCAGGAGCACAGTGCAAGTTCCCCATATCCACAGGGTTAGGTTAAGGTTATGAGTCTCAGATCCGGACTCTGTAGCTCCGGAGACAGAAGCACCTGTAGAAAGCGACAGGAGGAGAGGAGAGAAAGGACAAAACTAGGAGAGAGGGAAGAAGCTGCACTGATGGGAAACTGATGGGACATCAGTGAAGACGGATGGAGAGAGAGAAGGAGAGTGAAGCTCAGTGCATCATGGGAAATTCCCCATCAGTCTGGGTCTGTAGCAGCAGAACTCAGGGATGGTTCAGGTCTCACCTGGACCTGCTCTGACTATCAGCTTTATCTCAGAGGAAGGTTTGAAGCCGACTCTTAAATGTGCAGAGGGCGTCTGACTCCTGAACAAAGACTGGGATCTGGTTCCACAGGAGAAGATCTGAAGGCTCTGGTTTCTACTGCTGGAGACTCTGGGAACCAAACCTTCTACAATTCTACAAATTAGTTTGGTAGACATTTTTATCCAATGCAACGTACATTCAGATACCAATGGAACAGCCATTGGGGGCAATTTGGGGTTCAGTGTTTTGCCCAAGGACACTTCAGCACATAGACTACAGGGCCCAATTCAATCCGATTGGTGGCCGGGGGAGTGCCGCCCTCCCAGCCCCCCCTGAAGTCCTGCCTCTGGCTCTACCTCCTGAGCTACAGCCGCCCACCTATGGGAACCCATCTTTTAGTTCCCAGAGTCTCCAAAAGTAGATTTGGAGCCAGAGCCTTCAGTTATCACGCTGCTCTCCTGTGGACTCAGATCCAGTCTGGGTTCAGGAGGCAGAGTCGGCTTCAAACCTTCCTCTGTGACACAGCTTAGTGTTGGTCCAGGTGAGCCCTGAGCCATCCCTTAGTTCTGCTGCTATAGGCCTAGACTGCCGGGGAACTTCCTATGATGCACTGAGGTTCACTCTCCTTCTCTCTCTCCTCCACCTGCATCCATTCATAACCCATCAATGCATCGTACTAATGGATCTGCAGAGTCCGGACCCGTGTTTACAAGCCCCTGACTGCACACGTGTCTCTGTTCAATTCTGCTATTATCATTATGGCTTTTGTTGTAAATTGGCGCTATAAAATTAAAATTGAATTGAAATGAATCCTCAAGTTTTCATCCTACATTCTCCATGCTAAAATGCTAAATCCTTTGTTAAATGTCCTACGTGGTCTTTTGCCCATCACACCGACCGTATGTCTTGCATCCTTTGTTATATCACAAGCACATGTCTATGTCTCTTCTACATTTCAGCAACTGTGATGCCTTTATTAAGACAAACTTAATGAACCTGTTGGCTTGACTGTATAACTCAACAAACTCTTTAGACTGTTGGGTGAGATCTGAGTTCTTAGTTTGACTTTATTTTGGTAGAATAATCCTCTCAGTGTTGGTGCTCCTCTTCCGCCTTTATCTCAACACAAACAGTGAAACAGTGAAGGTGTAATAGATGTTTGTTTTCAGGCAGTTTGTTGTCCGGTCTTAATGTGCTCATTAATCAGAGATGATCCAACAGTGCAGTAAAGACTGCAACAGATCATGTTTGAGAAGTGATGTATATTTATGTGGATGAGGTTAAATCCTGGAGAGTTGAAATGTTTCTGATGATTCATCTCTCATTTGTTCATCTCCATCAAGTCTTCGTCTTTGCTTCTTTCTGGTTCAACACTGTTCTTTTCACAGAGAATTTGCATGTGAAAGCTTCACTGGGTTAATCCTCCAAACAAACCAGAGAGAGCTTGTCCTCGTCAACATCCCCCACCCTCCCCTCATACGCCCCCTGAACTGCTGTTACTGTCTTCAGTCTGTGAGGATGTTTAAACCTGCTCAGCCGACTGAAGCTGCTTTATTTCTTCTGCCACAAACTGCAAAAATCTGCAGAACTGTTATTGTGACCAAAAAAGTCTGCTCTTTTGTTCGACTAGTGAAATAATCAGCCAGTGGGTTAAGAGTCTGTCACGTGTGTCCAGAGCCGCAGCTGCTGAGAATTATTGATTATTCAGACTATTTTGTTGAGTTTAAAATTTCTCTTTGCCTCAGAGTCCAGGGTGATGTCTTCAGGTGTCCTGTTTGGTCCGACCAACAGTCCAAGACCCAGTGAGATTCAGTGTTCTACGAAACTTTAAAAAATGTTCATTTAATGAAATAGTTGTCAATGAATCTTTGACTGTTCAGCTCTGAACACTGTAATGTTGGACTGGGCCGAGTAATCAGTGCACTCGCTCACAGAAATATGTAGACTGCATCAGCAAAGCCTGGATTCTGGCCTGCAGTCATGGAGACACAACAGCGTGTGCCTCTGCAAGATCTGCATTTTGGGAATGGCTTATAATGGCACTATAACATGTTTCTCTCAGCAACCGTCACTTACAATTGATTTTCTAAATGTTTCTCCATCACACCCATGTTAAAGGTAATTTCTGCACCACAGCTGTTATGGTCACGGAACATTCTACCATTTACTGTCTAATGTTGTTATTTGACCATTTTATTTTTTCAGTTTACTTTAACTCCATGTATGAGTGTAAAATGGCTGAAACCAATGTTACAGACTGTTATTGCAGTCTGTAAATCATCATCTCATTCAGTTCATCATGTCATTTAAGCAGACTATCAATCAGCCTCCTCAACTTTAAAGGACAGAAGCTGTTTACCTGAACGAGAGCTCTAATGTTACTGCAACCAGTAGGCTATAGAGTGGATATGAGGGCAGGGATTCACCATCCTGCTATCGTCACACATCATGAACTGATTTCTCCAAGCATTCGAGCTGAATCTGAGCCAGAAGTTAAAGAACATGCGCTGGAGATCAATGAAGTTGAGCTGTTGTTTGTGTCGATAAAGGTTAGCTGTTTGAAGTTTTGTTTGTTTCATCAGCAGAGTCTCAGTCGGGACAAGTCCTTCCAGTCCGACAACGATGGGAATCAGGTCTTCAAAGGACACAGGTGAGATAACTACAGGTGTTTGTTCAAGAGGGAAAACTTAAAGTCTGACTTTTTCCATTAAAAGTTCTTTATTCATCCAAAATTCACCAAACTCTGTGATAAGAGTTCCTCCAGGCATAATTCCTGAGACTGGATTTGTTGTGGGCCAGTTATTAAGGAAACAAGTCTGAACAGATATGAGTAACTCCTAATTCTTTCTGGAAGTTGGTTCATTTCACACCGATCACATGATTCACTAACAGGATGAAATGGAGCTTCAAGTTTTCACGTCAAGCTCAACCCAGGTAAACTTTGACGGGAGAATTCACTGTGTAGATCAACAGCAGGACGTCCTTACACAGCGGATCGCTGAGTGAACGGACTGTGTGTCACCCTCCAGTTTAAAAAAGCTCCTCTTTTGGAGTAATGACTGACATGGAGACATCAAGCTGGCGTTTCATCATCTCTGACTCCAGTGGAAACACTTTGGTTCTGATCTGAATTCAGTTTGACTGTCTCCCTCAGGAACCTGGTGACTTGTCTCTCTGTGTCGATGGATGGTACCCTCCTCCTCTCCGGGTCACATGATGAAACCGTTCGACTCTGGGACGTCCAAAGCAAACAGAGCATCCGCTGCCTCGCCCACAAAGGTAAGGCCCACCCTCTCCTTGTGACATTATCAGTGACAAAAAATCTAAACCACCAAAATAATACATTTTAAAATGGAAAAAATGATGTCAATTGGGAAGTGCCAAAAAGTGCACTTCCTTGAATAGCCACATGAGGCTGGTTCCTCAAATGAGTATCATATTAAAACGTCCAACTTTACAGCAGAAGTAAATATGTTTACAGTCTGGTGCAAAAATGGTTTGGGTTCTGTATCTTATTTCCCCTGATCCTGATCAACTTTATGGGGGAGAGCAGTATCTTGGTGCAGGACATCTCTGCTCGGTTCTCTGTGTGTTGTTTGTTCTTGTTGTGTTCGTCCTGGTGTTTGTATATAATGATGCTAATGGGAGTGTCTGGCAACCACAAGTTTAAAAAGGTGTCAGTTACAAACCCCGCGGTCAGTTGTCCAGGAAAATGATCCTCCAAGTAAATACAGCTGTAACTTGTCCTATTGTTTAACTCTGCTTCTCGGTTGTTGTGCTGTGTCTGCACCGTTCGACTGGGATCGTTGTTATATAAGTATTTATTATGGTCAGCTGTCTCTGTATTGTCTGGAACCCTCAGAGAGACATTACAGACGTGTTGAGTGGATGTAAACCAGATGAGATTGAATCAGGTCAGACTTCATGTTTCCAAGCGTCTCTGGAGGTGAAGGTGAATTTAACCTCTGTGGCTGAAATAATTCCTCGTCTCTGCTGCTGCTGCTTTATTAATGAAGCATCTGACCCGCTGGCCTCCGTCTCTCCAGAGGAGCTTTTACTTTCCCATCTCATTCATAATAAGTGATCGTGCTGCAGCTGACAGGAACATGAAGAAGAAACGCCCCGCCGTGATCATGACTGGCACTTTGTAATTAAGCGAATCCTCTCTGTGCTGAAGGCCCCCTCACTTCAAACGGACTGTCAGGAGACGATAATCCCTCCTCTGGCCGGACAGACAGACTCACGGTCGTTCCCCGCCTCTGTCACGTTTTCGGACTTTCTTCCTGCAGCCGCCGACACTGCGCACAAAGAACCAGGCTGTTAAAAGAAAAAGCTTCATCCTCCGTGACGGCAGCGCCTTAAACCAATTCGTCACTGCAGAACAGATCCAGCTACTTCTCATTGGTGTACATGTTGGGAAAATACCTGAAGGATCAGAGAATTCATTTTCATTTTATTTTAAAATTACAACCTGATTAAAACAAGATGTGACATCTCATCATGAAAGAATTAACTTCATTATCCACCTGAAAACATTAAAATGATGAATTATCATTCAATGTAAAAAATTCAATTCAATTCTTTACTATTGAAAAAAAACATTGTAGAAGAAACATGATTAACACAAGTTCCATTTAGTCAATGTTCCACATTGTCTTCATCAGATGTTGGACCTCAGCTTATAAACCACGAAGAAGGAAAAGATGAAGTTCATGTAACGCGACTGAAAGCTCCCAAGCAGACTGTAACTGAGCCATGTGGTGAAATTGTTTCCAAGGTCAAGATTCACCTGTAAATCTTTTAGTCTGTAAAGTTCAAACCTACGAAAGGAAAAAAATAGAAAATAATCAAAGTAAAATAAAAACAAATATGAAGAAAAAAGGTTCATACAACCTAAGATATTGTTCATCTGGAAACACTCCAAAAATCCTATTTTATTCTGATATGAAGAGATCATGTGACAGCTCAGTCATAGAGGCCACGCTTCAAATCAACATCAAAAGAAATGTGAGTTCATGTGTTTCCCTCCACCACTCTTTCATGTGCAGAAACAGGTGGATGAGATGAGATAAACCTTTATTCGATGGCGTTTTACTTATTTTTTCATTTTGTGATTCCAGCCGTGACCTTCGACACGCTCACATTTATTTTTTGGCTGCCTACAGCGTGACCCAATGCCACATACCACCAGAATGTGAGATCATTTTATATGTCCATCCCTTCATGGACATTTAAAACTATATGTGTAAAACTCAACAGTAGAATATCAACGGAGCAGCCAAAACACATTTTACATTAATACAATAAAACTTCTCTATTCACATGACTTTAAACGCTTGAGTGTGAACCGATCTCAGTCATGAGTTCCACATGTTGCCCACACACACCTGTGAGGAAGCTGCAGGTCACTGAGCACCTGAGCAGAACTGATCACTTACACATCTATGGATGAATTTAATGTCAGCTACAGAACATAATCAATTTCTTTAGAACGTGACAATGATGAGATCATGTCGGCTTCCTATTTCATTCATTTGATTTTAGATTTTAATGGTCATAAGAGGTTTGAGTGTCGCAAGTGATGGAAGCTTATAAAATGGTGAACAGTCAGTTCAACACAAGGTTCATTTAATTTCAAATAGGACGTATTATTGTTATTACTAGTAGTAATATTGAGATCATATTGGAGGTGTTTGTTCTCTCTTTGATTGACATCTAGATATCTAAACACCCGATCAATTAATGATGCTGATACACTGATATGAGTTTTTAAGCTGATTCAATTCAGCTGCAGTTTACTATTCTTAGTTGAACTATTCATTCCAGTTAATTTTTACATTCCTAATCAATGAACACAGATGGCCGGCCCTGATCTTGTCCATCTGTGGGAAACTCAATGCTGTCACGATTTTGATGAGTGAAAACAAGGAGCAGTTTCTCTCCTGTGAAGATTTTCTTCTCTTTACTTCATTGGAAGTAAATCCTGTTTGTATTTCTGGACTGAAGAATTATGCATTTATTTAAAGATGGACATTTGGAAACAATGTCGTCTAAATTACTAATTACTGAATGGAAAATGGTATCATGATACATGATATCCAGAGTCGATCAGTTGTTACCCCTGCAGTTCTGTAGCTACGTATATAAATGGATATAAAGTGTGAGGTTCAGTCAGAGTTCATAATGGCAAGCAGAGAGAGGAGTGAAGTGAGAAATGAAAGATATGAATCAGTTCCAATGTCTGATATCTGCAGCACTGCATAGCCAAGTGTTTCTGTCTCCCCGAGGCTGTTGAGACTCAGCCTGTCAAATCTCTCCGACTGTTATTAAGAAACATCCGTCTGACAGCAGAGCCACAATACTGGAGGCATCAGACCTCTTCACTCTGCAACCAGCACGGACATCAGCTGTACCACCCTCTGTCTTCTTCACACCTCAAGTGACTGGGAGAGGCCGTCAGCTCCCAGGGGACCTGAGCACAACACGCTGCGTTGGACAGGGTGGCACCGTGGCCCCACACCTCTGCAGCTGGTCCCCACACCTCTGCAGCTCGTCCCCACACCTCTGCAGCTGGTCCCCACACCTCTGCAGCTGGTCCCCAGACCTCTACAGCTGGTCCCCACACCTCTGCAGCTCGTCCCCACACCTCTGCAGCTGGTCCCCTGGTCTCTACAGCTGGTCCCCTGGTCTCTACAGCTGGTCCCCTGGTCTCTGCAGCTGGTCCGCTGGTCTCTGCAGCTGGTCCCCTGGTCTCTGCAGCTGGTCCGCTGGTCTCTGCAGCTGGTCCCCAGACCTCTGCAGCTGGTCCCCTGGTCTCTGCAGCTGGTCCGCTGGTCTCTGCAGCTGGTCCCCTGGTCTCT
>JBBMOC010000169.1:330587-354347 GCA_037975185.1 Centropyge bicolor | reverse complement strand
GCTGGTCCCCTAGTCTCTGCAGCTCGTCCCCTGGTCTCTGCAGCTGGTCCCCTGGTCTCTGCAGCTGGTCCATGGAGCTCTGCAGTTCATGGATTCCCTGTTGCAGCCTGCATCCAGTTCAGGATTGTGATGCATTGACAGGAACCCCTCCTCCGCTTCTCCATGTTTGCTGTCCCTGTCACTCACCCTGTGGTTGCTCGTCTCCCTCAGACTCTTGTCCCCTCTGAAGTCAGGAAAGGAGGCTCACTGAACATCCCATTTGCTTCATAAAAATCCTTCGCCCTTCTGGTTTTTGATGATGGAGTTTGATGGCACTCACTGTAAGTCCTTTTGAACATAAGAGTCTGTCAAATTAAAGAAAGATTTTTTAGGAAAACTGGTTATTTACCTCAGATTTTTCTGGTTATCAGTAAGTCTTTTCAACGGGTTGATAAGGGTTACCTGTGCTGGGGGTGTGGCTTCATCTGATCACCTAAGGCCACCGACTGCTGTCAGTCTTCTCTCACTTGTCATGTGACCATTTGAGAAATTAGACATCCATCTTTACTTATTTGTACTTCTCAGTCATGCAGGAGACAGAGACATCATGTTGGCCATGAGATGCTAAAAGTAGGTGACCCAGGTGTGTTCTGTTCAGGTGAGTCCCTGAGAGCTCGGGTGTATTCTTCAGGGGAGTCCAGTATTCAGTGTAAACACTGAGTCGGTGTGTGTCTGCAGAGTGTTTTCTCTGCGAATATCTGCAGTGTGTTGGCAGCTCTTCGGCCTCTAACTCTCTCTCAGTCAGATTTATGTTTCCATGTTGGACCAGATTTAGACCATTAGTGTAATTTCAGCAGCCAGAGCCAAGCGGCTGATCAATATTTGTAATTGAGTGGGAGACAATTAGCCGGTTTCTATTACCACAACAAGCAAGAAATATACTTTCACTTTTCAGTGCAAACCTCTGCCCTCCTTCATAGACAGTGTTTCTGTCCAGGGAGGCTGAAGTGTTTCATTTATGATTTACAACAGTGAGGACATGCTGAAGTGAGAATAGAGAATCCAAAGAGAAGAATCCAAATGCATGTTTCAGACTCGGGTTGGTTTAAAAGTTTGTTCATCTGTTTAAATTACCAATAGAATATTTGTATTCATGTGAATATTTAGATATTGAACAGGTGTTAAAGTTGAACCAATGTGTCTCGTCAGTGTATCGTCAGATGTTACTGTAACAGGACGTATCCTGAGCGTTTTGTGACATCACACAGGGAGGACGAACGACTGTCCTCATTCATCACCTCGTCTCTGACTTTGTGAATTATTCATGGTGTGTCATCATGGCGACGGGAGCATCGTTTCATTGACCCACTCTGATGTTAACAGAGCGGCCGTGTGCTCAGCCTTCAGCCCTCTTTGTGCCTCTTCACATTTACATTAGCGTCTGTCAGCTCATCCTCAGAGACTGTTAATGAGGAAGCAGGTGGAGGGTCAGAGTCCTGCTCAAGGACACTTCAGCAGAGCAGCTGCCGAGTGTGACCTGACAGCTTCAGGAGACTCAGTCTTTAATGTCTGAATGAGGCTGTTTCACTAAACACAGATGTTTGAACGCTTTGGTCATGAACATTTCTCCAGCTGTCAGTCAGTTTGTTCTGGAACCTGCTTGGCCTGCTTTTAGAGTAAGTCCTGACCGAAGTAGAGCTGCACGAGGTCGGACTTTTATCAGAGCTGAGTAATTTCGCCAAGGAGTGAACTATAATGAGAGAAAAGCAGAGGGCCAGGAACAGCGCCCTGAGATGCTCCATATTTTACACCAGAAAATATATTGATTTAACATTGTTAAACACATTGTGTTCTTTCAGACAAGTAGGAATTTGACCACACGACAACCAGGCGAGAGACATCAAATTGATTTTCTAGTCAGTCTGGTTGAGAACAGTGATCTATCAAAAGCCCCATTAAGGTACAGTAATGGAAGCACAGAGACGAAATCCAAGTTCTTGGTCAGCAGTAGATGATTTACCACTTTAGTAAGTGCAGTTTAGTGAAGTGACAGACTCAGAAAGCCAGTTTAAAAGGTTGTTTACTGTTATGTGAGTCAAATGTCACTGAGATGCGACTCTTTCTAAGGCTTTTGAAAAGAATGGAAGATTAGAGACTGGTCTGTAGTTACTCAGAGATCCTGGAGCAAATGGTGTTTTCTTAAGTTGTTCTTAAGAGGTTTAAGATTCACCACCCAGTGGGGAAATTAACATTGCACAAATGAAAATGAGACACAGAACTGTGATTCAACATATGAGTATTGCGTTGTCAAAGAAATCTAGGATTGTGTTGATTGTTACTGATGGAGAGAAACAGGCTTCTTTGGCAGTGGACAGGGCTCACTTTGCCATTTGATCTGAGAGGATGGACAAGATGTCAGGGGATTGACAGGAGCACGTCTTGGCAGAAATCCTCACCTTTAAATCTTTTATTTTCTATCTAATTTTTTATTGTGATTTTTTTTTCAGAATATTTCTCATTCTGTAATTAATACCAGTATGTTCTTTTATTTTGAAAATCAATAGTTTGTTCCTGTTTCTGTTCTGTTCAATCTGATAAATCAACTCACAGGAAGGTTTTCATGTTTAAACCTGAACGTTTCCTGAAGGAATCTCTCTCTCTACCTGTGAAGTCGACAAGTGGTCATTTTGTTTCCTTCTCATTTCCTTGCCCTCCTCATCGTCTCCAGAGAGCATCTGCAGCTTGATGTTTTCTGTTTGATCTGATACTGATAGATTAATGTGAGAGTCATTTCTGTAGAGAAAGCTCAGGACTTGAACTATAAAACATCATTAGACAGATTTTCGTTTCCTCAAAAATGATCTTGGTTTCTGTTTCACAGAAAATACGAATCCATAAAACACAACAAGGCAGAGTCCAAACAAAGAAGAAGCAAATTAAAACCACTGGAGTAACTAGAACCGCACTGGGAGAGCGCAGACCTCCGCCCAGCAGCACAGTTCCCCCAGCTTATTGTGACTTACACCCCACAATATCCTACCTTTTCTACCTTTGATTGATCTATTTCAATGGATTCCTGGACCATAAAAACAAACCCTTAGCAACTGGAATCACATCGATAGTTATATAGTTATTTGCGGAAATCAACATTTATACAGTTGTAACTAGTACATTTCGTAGAAACTATCACGACCATGTCCTGTATTTTTTTTGTAAGCAATCTGGGTAAATTTCATGGAGTTACTTACACATATGTTGAAAATCTCGCAATGACAAAGAATCCTTTAAAAAATTCCTGGATCCAGACGATGATCCGGATCACCTCCGTTTAATCATTTGTTCCTTGTCCCAGAAAGGACAATTCCTGGAAATTTCATCAAAATCTGTCCATAACTTTTTGAGTTATGTTGCAAACAAACAGACAAACAAACAAATCAACGCCAGCAGAAACATGACCTCCTTGGTGGAGATAAAAATGACAAGAAATGTATAAACCCAGTTGATACAGGAAGGTTTTTAAAAGGTATTGAATCAAACACACTGGCACAGCTGGTCTGATACTAAGGGGCGTCGATCACAGTGTTGGAGCTAAAACAAAATAAGTGTGATGAACCTTTTAAAAGATCTCGACAGTCTGCTCCTGATGACATGTGTGGTTGGAACCTCAGATAATGAACATGAAAAAGAATCACTGCTGCCTGAGAACAAAAAGGGTTTTGTTAACTTTGGTGTTTGTTGAACTACGAACAAACAACTATCAGACCAAGATCAGGCCACAGTCGTCCTCACTGCACAGACTGGAAATAGCTCCAACAGAATACGAAGGGTTAATCTCCTCCTCGCTGCAGCTCAAAGACCCAAAAGCACTTTGAAAGGATTTAAAGGCAGCAGACAAGGACGTTTCCTGACACACATGATCGATGTGTGTGCTTGATGATCTGCCTCATCTCCCTTGTTCATACTAATCTGACCTGTTTCCTTCAGTATGCAAATGAGCAGCCTCCTGTTTTAATTAGAACACATGTTTTGATGGGTCCATCAATAAGTGTGAGGCAGATCCTTAAGTCATTACTGCAAACATCCTCCGGTTCCTCCAGCGGCTTGTCGTCTTAAATTGATCCTTGAGGTAATCTGGGGGAAATTAATTTGAAAATCCCCGAGAGAGGAAGTTGTGGTGACAGCGGGCCGAGGCTCGGTGCTGCCAGCAGGTAGAAAAACCCGGAGAATCCGTGTGTATTGTGTGGCAATGTTTTCTGGGAGGATTGAAGGTTGTTGCTCTCTGAGCTTCAGTAAATCGACTCCCACGTTTCCTCGCTGTGATGTGGAGATTTTGTTGGCGTGAAATGAGTCTGGCAGAGCGTCACCACGTTAACTGGGCTGCTGATGTACCGATGGAAGGCAGAGCAGAGAGCCGCTCTGTCTTTGTGGCTTTCTTCTGATAAGCTGGAAATCAAGAGTTTCTGGTGGAAGAATGAAAAGGTTTTCCTCAGAGATTGAAGTGGAGGCTGCGCAGACTAAAGCCTCTGCTGCTGCAGCGTCCTTTGTTCCATTTAAACAGGTCACAAGACATTTGTTCACATCTAATCTCCTGAACATCACAACAGTGTTGTTCAGTGTTTGTGAAGGGTTCCAGCCTCTGAGTAAAAGACTCATTGAAACAGGTTGCTCACATGTTTTCATGGATACAGTTCATGTTTAAAATGTTGAGATTTTAGGAACAACAAGGAAAGTTGGAATCCATTCGCCTTCAGCAAGACGAGCAGCAGTCAGTCTGTTGTGGATCAGCCAGGTCAGCAGGTCATCACACACTGATCAGAGTTCAACACGCATGGAGGACGTGTTCGTGAGTGAGTCAGTGATGTGAATTATTTCTTTGCTGACAGTTTATTTAGATGTTTTTAAAAGGTGAACCCTGAATCTCTCAGTTCAAAAGTTTTGTTAGTGTGACTGGACGAGCCAAAGAAGAAGAGTCCAGCTGAGCGGTGGCTGTCAGCTGTCATGTAGCATGGAACATTATAGACTGGGACTCGACTGTCCCCCTGTGTTGTCTCCAGCGTCTCAGTCACTACCCAGAGACCGGGAACACATCAGCTCCGTCTGAACCGCCACATTCTGACCCACCTGACTCTGACCGAGACGCCTTCAGAAACCTGATGTTCTACCTGCAGAGAACATCAGGACAGAGAAGTCAGACCGACAGACTCAGGGCTACCTAAATATTTTACCAACAAATCAGAAGTAGAGCAGCTTCAATATTTCACAGTACCTTTAACAGACTTGAAGGAGCGAATGAAGTTGAGTTTGTGGTCGTACAGAGAACAGTGCTGTTTCATTTCAGATCTTTATCGTGGGCTTTGCTTCACTTTGGCAGGTAAACTGACACTAATCACACTGTCACAGGTAAAATCATGTTCACATTCTCAGTGGGCTAAGATGACGGATGTGGGGTTAGATGAGGGGGAACAATGAGCGGCCATGATGGCAGGACACGATGAAGACGTCCAAGTGAACGGGGTTCGATCAGAGGGAACAATTCATTTTTGTATGAAGTTTTATATGTAGAGTTAATGGTTTATTTTTAAAAGTACTCGCAGCAGCAGCAGAGGAGACTGAAATAAGACAAATACATATTTGTTTTAGTTCAAAAGTCTCTTCTTTTTTAATGTTCAAATTCAGATTCTTGAGTTTTTTCAGGTTTTGTTGTTTGTTTCTGTGGGTTTCAAGTCCCGTCAGAGCTGTGATGAAAGTTGGATGGTCAGATTTTCACTCGGCCTTCAGCTCGTCTCCTTGTCACTGCTGAAACATCAGCTGAATACCAACTGCAGCTCGCATTGACTGAAGACTCACCAGTTCACAGATGATGGATGTTTCTGTCGGTTTGTCGGAGGCAGAAAGAGGAAACTGTTCAAAACCTGCCATGGAAGTCACTGAAAGCTAACGAGAGCAGCGTCTGATCGACAGGTGTTAACATTTGAAGATGTTAAAATAAGAAATGAAGACGATGCAGTATCAACAAGTACTGTAAAGTAAACAAAACTTTATGATCTGCCACCTCTCTTTTAAAGTTGAGTTCAGATTTTCTACAGAAACGATTGTCATCAGAGAAAGATGCTAACTTGTATTTTAGGTGTTTGAATAAATGACTGAAGCTTTAGCTTTTTCTGGTCACAAGTACCACAGCACAAAGAAAGGATCAAGTGATGTTTCGCTCCTGAATCACTTTTTTTCTCTTTAAGTGTTGTTCATGTCAAACAGAATCTCAGAGGAGCTCGACGGCAGCAAATGTGAAGTGTCTGTTTAAAGACAAATGTGTTGATTTGCAGAACACCTGAGTGGTGGTCCATCAGTGATCCAGGTGGCCGTCTGCCCATCAGACCAACACCTGATCCATCTGTCCAATCAGAGCCCAGGAAGCCCCCAGATGACTTACAGCATGTTTGTAGGAGAGTGACAGTAATGGACCAATCAGAGATCAGCTGTCCGGTTCAAAAGTTGAAGAGTCCCATAAAAGACTGAAGTGAGGGACTGCTGCAGCTTTTAGAGGAGAGTTATTCTTAAGCCAGAGGCTAAAAACATTAACATTATTCTGAAACATAAACACGTTGATGGAGGAGGACAGGAAGTGCAGTCATGAAGACTGAAATATGATCGGAGCTGGACACAGAGCAGATTATTAAACTGAAGGTTTAACTGTGACGCCGAGAATTTGCTGAACCACTAAGAAGAAACATATGACGGCACAAGGGTTCATTCTGATGTAAACTGACACTTAACTGAGTTGTAAAAACAAGGAAACAGGTTCACTGAGTAAATACTTTAGGGATGGTTTTTACCATATATGAACTGGCTTGACATGATCAAGTATCAACATTGGGTCCAAGTAAAATCAGAGAGTACCTGAAGTGAGGCTGAGCTGGACGAACCTCTCGATGCTCGCAGCTTATTCGTTTACCTCCTTTTACTTTTTCAAACACGTCCGACCAATGAGAGGAGAGAATGTTCCCACCTGACTTGTCCTGATGCAGTTCGATGACTCACTTGAGTTACTTTCTGTCTGAAGAGAAACTGAACTGAGTTTATGAACTGGTGTGCTGATTCAGACCAGAAGAAACGAACCAACAGTCTCATTCACACTGAGCTCACACGGTTTCATTAAATATGTCTGTTTTTAATCAGCTTCCTGTCAAGGTAGAGAGAACGTTTCTCATCCTAAGAATTTGATATGAAATCAGTTATATTTGATATTTGATAACGAGGTTTGTGAGTGATGAATTGCTCCGAACTGAGCTGTAGTATTTCTCCGTCCTGTTGCCGTCTCTCTGTCTGCTGCAGCTTTGAGGTTATTTCAGGTTACAAATTGAAGAAATTCTTCTTGGCTTTGATCTGCTCTTCGCTACCTTCAGGCTCCGTCCTCATCCTCATTCGGTCAGCTGACTGCTCATCGGTCTGTTTATGAGCAGCTGTAGGAAGTTAAAGAGATTTACTGTTTAGCAGAAACATCAGAAACAACCGATCAGCTGAGTTTTCATTCAGTCTGTCACCTGATTCTCCATCATGTTTCTTCATCAGACCAATGCTCTCCACAGCTGAAATCAGTGAGTGACTCATTCGCTCCAACAGAAAGTTGTTTGAATAATTGACTCATTTATTGAACGAAGCTCCCGCTCTTCCATCACAGTCAACTGAATATCTTTTGGACAATGGGAGATTTCATGTTGGACAGTGAGACACTGAGATGGACTTTTCCACTGTCCGAAGAAATGAAGGCCACAATACTCAATAATGAAAATAATGATTAGCTGCACCTCTGGTGTTGAGCCTGACTGTTGGAGGGAGTGCTGTTATTCTCCGAGCTTGATGATGGATCGTGGTTATAGTTCTGCTGTCTTTGTGGAACCACAGTCCTGATACCTGTAGTCCTCTGACCTGACTTCCTGTTTGTGTGCTCAGGGCCAGTGACAAACGCCTTTATCATGGCAGCTCCGGCAAACATGTTCCTGCCGGACAGTCGACCCGCCGTCCCTCTGCCGCGCTTCAGCCGACACCTGCACACCTCTGAGGGCGACGGCGCAGAGTCGGGAGAGGTGTGTGTTCGACTCGGCCTCTACACACAGGTGAGTCAGCAGGTGCAGTGTTGAAGAGGGCTGTGAAGGCGAAGAGAGTCAAGCTGAACTCACAGACCTGCAACATGTTGATCTCATTCAGTGTGACTCACGTGTCCGGAGGGTTTCAGTATCTGTGAGGTTCAGATATCCACCAGAGAAAAGTGCAGATCTGAGAGTCCTCCTGTTCTTAACTCTTCTTCATTATCAAAGTGATCTGGTGAGAGTTGACTGTACATCTGTGATACACTGCTAACAGGAGCTGCAAACAGCTAGTTAGCATAATGGGTACCAACTCTAAACAAATATTTACATATTGATATTTTTAAAAACAGTCTTTCATATTTTATATTGTAGATCTTTCATCTTTGAGCGCCACCACCAGGACAGACATGTTGAGCTCCACCACTGGAGCTCAGCTCTGCGGGGTCCGGGGCCGTTCACAGCCATTAGCTTTATTAGTTTTATTGTACTTCAAGCCTTTCTTTTCTAAATAGAGAAATCAGAGAAATGTTCATTTTGCAGTCAGAGACTGCAGAGGTTACACCTCTTTGATTTTGAAATGGTCTTCCTGTGGTTTTAGGAGGAAGAGGAGACATACCTGCAGAAAGCTGATAGGCTGAACTCTTTGATGAACGCTGTTACCGACAAGGTGAGAGTCCACCACTTGTTACTGAATGTGCGTGTTCTTCCTATAAATCCCAAACCATTCACACACTCCTGGGGCCCCAGCGCCCGTTGATACTTCCACCGGCTGAGCCAGCTAGCGTCCTTTAGCCCTCTGCTAACTTGAAAGCAGTAACTCATTAATCTTGTGGTTAAAATGTTACTGGACCAAACGCATCAAATTGTGACAGGGAAGCGAGTCACTGTAATCTATGGGAAACAGTCTGAACACAGAACAGCATGAATAGAGATGTGATGTGTTTGAAGGCAGCAGAGAGGCTGTGAATGATGTATGAGTTTACCTCCAGAAGATGAAACCTGGGACTGAGAGAACAGGAATAGTAATGTGAGACTGATGCAAGTCTGCAGCTGAAATATGAAGAATAATAACTGAGCTCAGAAGGAAAAACCTCCTATAGTCCATTAAAATACATGAGGAGCAGCAGAGACAGTGGGACCAGTTTGACCAGTCTCATGGTGTGTTTACTTCTGTGTTGTGTTTCAGTCAGTGTTTGGTGATGGTGAGAACACGAAGGTTCGAGTTGCAGAGCTCGAAGAAGAAGTTCAGACTCTGAAGAAAGTCAACAAAGATCTGTACGACTTCTCTAGCCAGCTGCTGACCAAACCTACATAGACCCACAGGTTCACAGATACACACTGCAAATCACACACACTTACATAACCCACATATGAACACAGAGGTCTGTCATCCCCTCTGATCATATTTGTTAGAAAATAAACGGTTTGTTTTTCTAGACCTTTCTGTCTGCTGTCTTTGTTTGATGCTTCCTGCTTCACAGGGGTTAAACCTGTGGCTTTGCTGTTATACTGTTGTTGACAGATCAGCAACTGTAAGTCACCTCCAACTGACCAGGTCTCCCACCAACATCTCCAGATTACCCCAAACTGAGTTTTAACTGCCCATCTTTATCGAGCTGCACCAATGAACAGTCCAGTCAGATTTTTGCTGAAATAACTGAAGAATGTTTTATATTCATGGTTTCATTTGTTCTGAATGGGATCAGCTGAAGGAGGTCAAAGTTCAGAAGTGTTTTAAGATGAAGAGGAAAAACTGAAGTTATTTTTCTGGGTCTTCTTCCTCTGTGTGTGTGTGTGTGTGTGTGTGTGTGTGTGTGTGTGTGTGTGTGTGAGAGAGAGAGAGAGAGAGAGAGAGAGAAGCACATGTGGTTTTATTTTGAAAACTCAGAAAAACAACCCACAAAGTCAGAGCTCGTCATCATGATTATTTCTTCTCTGTCACACGTCTGTATATTCTAAAAATACATTCAATATAAATATATAAATAATCAATTCTGCTTTAAAATTATGTAAATGTGACATTTCAAATGCAAAACTTATACCAAGTGTCATCAAGTCCAGGTGCCTTTGATTCAACTTGCTTTGCAGACGAGCCACTATACTGTAACCCAGGGGTCACCAACTACATTTGTCAGAGGGCCAGAATTTTACCGGACAGTCACCTTGACCCAGACCCTCAAATGAAAATTGGATAAAAATCACATTTTGGCATAACGTTATTATTTGATGTTTATTGTTTATATTTTTTTGCATTTCATTACAAAACTGAAGGCATTTTTAGCCTTAATGAGTCAGGCTCCTATCAGCGATGCCACAGTCAACCACCAGGGGTGATAGAGATATTTTGCCTCAGTTAAGTCAAATTTATTTATAGCGCACTTGAGAAACAAACACCACGGAAGTGATAGGAAAAGGCCTCTTAACACAGGTAACATGGCACTGTCAAAGGCCATGAAATGAAGAGTTGATTTGGAAAACAGATCCTTTAATGATGACTGGACTGAAAAGTACGCATTTATCACGCCAACCTTCCGAACTGCATCACCTGTATTGTTACTGCTTTAATAGTGTGGACCACATTATAACAACATCAACTGGCGGCTCGCTGGATTCGGCCCGCGGGCCGCCAGTTGATGATCACTGCTGTAACCTAAAGCCTGATGACAGGACAAGACGGTCTCTTTATTCTCTCTGATTCAGTTTCACAGCATGAAGCCACCCAGATGGTTGTTTTGCTGTGAGCTTGGTATATAAGATAAATATATATATATATATATATATGATTGAGCAGCAGTTTATTCTAATAAAACTATAAATGTTAAATGTAAAGATCATTTGGCTGACATACATTTCTGTTGTCCTTCTCTAAGTGTAAATTATCTTATTGGAAGGAAGAGCCAATTCAAATTTTAGCTAAACATTTAAAGAAACACTTGATTGTGTGTGGAGACATTCAGCTCATCGTCTCCTGGTGTGTGTGGGTGCAGCGCCTCTTTTGTCTGCACCGGTCCCACGAGGCATGTACTGAGGGCGCAGAGCACTATCTATCTGTCACAACTGTGACAATGAATATGAAAAGAGAATTGTTTGCAATAAAGCAGATGAGATTTTTATTTTTACACTGTTGCACTGTGAAATTTTCATTATCAGCTGTACTGCTGGTGCTGGTGCATCATAACGTAGAGCGATTGTTTTAACCCTTGGAAACAGGTGGAGGCCTCCATCACAGGGCAGAACTCAAGTCAGACTTTACTTCTGTTTCCACTGATCTGGACTCATCAGCTGAGACACTGACCAGGGGCCTGTTGCACAAAACTAGGATGAGGGATTAAGCCGGGATATCTTGGTTATCCTGGCTCAATTTATCCATGATCCGGTTGCACAAAAGCAGGATAGGGGAAAGTGGGATATGTTATGGTATAAGTTGCCATGGAGATTTATTCTGAAGTTCCAGGATCTATTTAATCTCATCCCTTATCTCAGTCAGCAGTCACCACAAATGGAAACCAATAGTTATTCCACTGCCCACTGCACATTGTTATCACATCCAACTACACCCACTGTCATTATTTAAACATTTGTGATCATTAATTTCAATCATTGTAGATTTTTAAATTTAGTATTTCATATTTCATTTCATTCTATTCAAGGTGCAATATGTTTGCATTTAGGATGTAATATTTCATATCTCAAATTTAATCCAAGTTTTGTGTGAATTTCTAATGTAGATTTGTTAATATCATCTTTTTAGCCTGTTTTTGATTATTTTTTTTTTTTACTATTTAACTGCTTCTGTCCCCTTTGCTGCTGTACTTTGTGATTTTCCCCACCGTGGGACAAATGAAGGTTTATCTTATTTTAAATGATGATTTAGATGATGTTGCAATCGTTAGATAATTTACACTATATATAAAATACACCTCCCATATAAATATAAATACACATTATAGAGCATGATGTTCCTTTATTGAATAAGGATCAATCAAAGCAGGTAAGTGATCAGCTCCTTTCAAAACTGAGGTCACACAGTGACTCTACAAGATAGAAAGCACAGAGTCAAAACATTATATGATTGATTATATAAACATACATACATACATACAAACATACTATATATATATATGATCAATCAGCATACACACGCACAAACACACGTGCATACCTATAGGCTGATGAAATAGCAGAGGAGCATGGAGCGTGAGGAGCAAACATAAGATAAGATAAGAGGAACTTTATTTATCCCAAAGGGAAATTCAATTAAATCAGTGAGTTCATTTATTTATCAAAGAGTTGTACAGTCTGGAGTTACACTGACACAGTTTCATCACATCTGCAGTCAGTTTTACTTACAATTTCAACTGATTCATAATCAGAGTACAACTACGTTTTCGGAGATGTTAATGAGCTGTTTGGATTGTAAATGTGATGGTTTCAGCGGGGCAGTGTGTGTGTATTTGTGCCTGAATGCGCCTGAATACGTAAATATATTTACGTATTCAATTACTTCGCCACGCTTTCTCTCTTTGTTTTATTACTTTGGCGATGTTGCCTTTCTTTTTTTATTTGCTCCTTTACCTCCTCGTAAGCCTCCATGAGGATTTCTGCCTCCGACGGGAAAAGGACGCCGCTCTCGTTGCCATGGTGAATCGGTGAATCTGTGATCGATGGACGGGGTCTATCTGAGGAAGCCGCGTGCGCGCACTTATCCAGGATTGGTTTCACCTGGCTTGTTGAATCCGTGTCTGCTCATCCTGGCTTGGTCTTTGTGCAACCAATTAAGCCAGGACGCTCTTGTTTTGGATTCGTTGAACTCGGCTCAGTCACTTATCCCGGATGTCTTAATCCTACTTTTGTGCAACGGGCCCCTGGTCGTCGAAGGAGTTCAGCTTGAAGCTAAACACTAACATAAAATTGGACGGTCCATGAACTCAAACGTTATTGTTCATATTTATATTATTGTTAAAACAGAAATTGCAAGTTTATTACAGTCCAGAAAGTGACTGACTGCGATCGACTGGAGGCTGAAATATAACGTGACTCCGGCTGATTAAAGTACCGTAACCGGTGGCGAAGCCGGCCGGTACCACCGTACTCATTGATACAGATCAATGTGTATCTGCCGCTCACTTCTCCCATCGGATCATACGATAATCTGCATCCTGTTGTGATGATGACCGAGGTGTCGTCCACATGTCTGAACCAGTGGCTCTGGTCTCCATGTGCAGCCGAGCTTCTGCCTGTGAAACTTCCCATTGGACTGGAAGCAGGTGGTGTTGAGACGGAGGTCCAGCAGTCCACAGATCTGGTCCGGACTGAGCCTACTTCTGTTGTCCAGAGTGGTGGTGGTGGGGATAAATCTACCAAGCATACGGAGTGGTATCAGTGACTTGGTTCGACTCCGCAGAGGTCGAAGTACCTGGGTCTCCGTGCCACTCAGTCAGAACTGAAGCCTTCAGGATTGGTGGACGACCGCTCCACGTCCTCAGCTACAGCCTCCCCAAAGGACAAGTTGAACTAACGTGGGCAGTGTGACCGGGACACCTTCTCTGGACGTGCCACTGTCATCAGCAGGGTTTTTCATTCGGTCTGTAACATTTACAAAATGCATTTTTTCACATATGTCACATGTTTATCACGTGATGATCATTGGTTGTTGTGATCTGAGATTCAAAAGAGGAAGTTTCCATCCTAGATTTTAACCCTTCATCCAGACCATGATGATTCCTCCTTCTCATACCAGTCAAACCTGCCAGTGTAGGTCTAAACTCAGTTTGTACGAACGACCTGTCAACACACAGCAGGGTTACGTCACCGTCTGAAACACACCGACATGTCTCACAGCCCAGAGCGCAGTGACGCCATGACGACAGGATGAGGTCATCGCATTGATCACATAGATCAGTGATTACAGAAGACAGCTTGTTGTAATTCTCCGCCTCTTCCTGTCAGAGAGAGTGAAGGCTGCTGGGTAATGGAGGAGGTATGAAAGTAATCATCTGAACAAAGGCAGAACTGAGGGCTCGGACAGAGCTGCGTCTTCTTCACTGGCTCAACAGCTCCTCAGACCCCAGCAGAGATCACCAGTGGATGACAGTGGTTATCAGCTGTTTAATGTTCCTCATCAGACTCTAATTCCAATATGACAGCTGCCCATTGTAGCGCAAGATTTAATTATTAATATATGATATAAAAAGAATTAAATGCAGGTCTGACAGTCCCAATGAAGGACACTTAGAAAATCATAATTTGGGCCAATTTCAAGATGAATTAAGTTAATTGTTTAAAGATCTTCTTCTTCTTGTTGTTGTAATAATAATTGTTGTTGTAAGAATAACTCATATGTGTAGTTGCAGTTTCTGTCTCTTGGACTGAGCTCAAAGTCCTGAACAGATGAGAGACTTGATGCCTTTCCTTAAATGTCACTGGACTGTTTTTACATTTCCTCCCAAAGCCTTTGATGCACAGGAGCATGAAACCAGAGAGGAGGAGGAGGAGGAGGAGGAGGAGGAGGCGTGCGGGGTCGATGCAGATGTGCCTGCAGTCAGGTGAGGATGACTCCACAGGAAGAGGAAGCTCAGACACACAGGTCTGGGTTTCTGTCAGTAACAGTCTGAAGAGTTTGCTCTGGATGGAAAGAGCCTTGAGGTGACTGCATCTGCCTCTCATTTATGACTGCACGAATCGACTGATGTGCAATGATCATTTATTTCTTCACAGAGGACATTTGAAAGAAAAAACATAAATTCATATTACAACACAAAATAACGAAATCATACGACTGCTCTGAAATAATATTACACAAATAAGCAATAATTACTGTGTTGACTTGGATGATGACCTGGATGACCAACAGATTGAATGGAAAGGATTTATGGACTGCCGCCATATTCTGCTCTTGTTTCCTTTCGACCTTTCACCACAACTCTCCCGCGACTCTAAGGTCACGTGACCAAAATGAAACTTAAAAACCAGGGCAAACACTTAAGTGATAAACAAAGCAACTTACAGTCAGTTTTAAAGTGGCTGACACTCAAAAGTTTACCTCATAACAAATAATAAATTCATCTATGTAAACCGGAAAATAAATGACTGACATCTGCTGTTGCCATGGTAACTGAGAAACGCAACCAGCATCAGCTACAGTGACTTCTGTTGTGATTCGGTGTTATACAAATGTAATTGATTGAAATTGAACTGAAAAGGCCAGAATGGCGCTGGAGGAGCTTAAATCAGCAGATAAGACAGAAAAAGTGACCGATCATTGAGTGTTTAGTTACAGCTGGTCGGAGGTTCAGATCTGTTTTTATGAAATGTCATCAGTCACAGAATCACATCTAGACAAGTTCAGTTTGAAAAACCTGAAGAGCTCTCACTCCATCTGAACGACCCACAATTCTCTGGGAACCGACTTCAGTATTTCAGAACTGTCTCAATGCGTCAGTCCTCGTCTGCTCGTTCTCTCTCTGTCCCTCCCTTCAGCCATTTTCATGCACGTTCCTGCCGGCGTTCAGATTCCCCTTCCCTCACCTGCCACTCTTCCAGCTGCGGTCACCTGACGTTCCAGACCCAGCTCCTCACCTGGTCCCACCTGGTCCCACCTGGTCGAGGAGTGTGATTCTTGCTGCTGGGTGGGCAGGCAGCCTGAGGGTGGGGCACCTGCCAAACCAGGTGGGGCTGCAGCCAATCAGGATATTCCTACGTCAGCGATCTTGGCTTCTTGTCATTGGCTCTCTATCCGTGTTGTGGAAAAAGCTCCCTGCAGAGATTAGACAGTCCGCCTCTGTTGACTGACTCTGTGTTTGCCTCTTTGTGTTCTCTCTTCTCCTCTTGTCTTGTCACTTGTTTCCGTGTTTTTGTTCTCCGTGTTGAATGTTAATTATCTTTTTAATTCCACTGGCTCGTCTGGGATTTACTTCAGAAGCTCGTTTCCGCCCGGCTGAGCTTCGCTCTACAAACCTGCTGGTGTGTGTGTGTGTGTAATGTGTGTTACACTGTGTGTGTTGAGCAGAGAGAGAGCAGATGAATCACAGTGTCTGCAGGTGTCTCTCTAGTTTCATCTCTGTGAATGAATCAGCAGCTGGACTGTGAAACTGACGTGTCTGACAACAAATTAAATACCTCCATGCTTCAGTCGCCTTCAGGTCAAGACTCAGGGTCACTGACACACCACATGTGCTTCTGTGTGTTTCCATCTCACTGTGAGGACTCAGCTCTCAGCTCAGCTTTCATCAGTCACAGTGTCACAGGGTGCTGTTCACACTGAAGTGGACAGTCCGTCCGTCCCTCCGTCCATCCGTCTGTCCGTCTGTCTGTCCGTCCATCCGTCTGTCTGTCCCTCCGTCCATCCGTCTGTCCGTCCGTCCGTCCATCTGTCCGTCCGTCTGTCTGTCCGTCCGTCCATCTGTCCGTCCATCCGTCTGTCTGTCTGTCCGTCCATCCGTCTGTCCGTCCCTCCGTCCATCCGTCTGTCTGTCTGTCCGTCCATCTGTCCGTCCGTCTGTCTGTCCGTCTGTCTGTCTGTCTGTCCGTCCGTCCATCCGTCCATCCCAGAAAACCTCACCTTTCCCTGAGATTCGCTCTGAATGTGAATAAATGTGTAGTCGGCAATGAGCTTCTGTAATGAAGAGTGGAACCAAAGGAACTGGTCCCGAGCAATGAGACAGTTCACTTATCAAAGCCTGTCCAGAGGCCGTCTGTGTAAACCCATCTGTCATCGTGTCCTTGAGTCACCACACACATGCAGACGCAGCGTCAATAAAGGCCAAAGTATCCTGAAGGTTTGATTGATCAGCTGAAGGTTTCTTCACTGACACACTGAAATAATTCTGTTGTTCTTTTAAAGTTCATTCTGTTCCATAGTTGAATGAAGACTTTGATCTCGACCTACATGAACAGGTAACTCAGCTTCACTCGACTGATCACCAGGGTGACGCTGCCAAAATATCCCAAAGAGCAAATACATATACTGATGAAACATGGTACACAAAGCAGGTATTGTTTATATTAGTCTATATTTAGACAGTGATGCAAGATAATGTGTCGCAATCAAAAACAATGGCTCTGTGAAAAAGCACAGCTGCTCACACCAGTTTCATTTCAAGACTCCTTTTCACATTGAACATCAGGAGAATCAGTGAACTAACCAGACAGACTGTGTGTGTGTGTGTGTGTGTGTGTGTGTGTGTGTGAGTGAGGAAGAGCTGATTCCAGGTCAGTCTCTTCTTCTCTTGTCACGTCTGAGGATCAAACAGCTGATAATATTTTTCTCATTAATGTTGATTTCTGGTGTTCCAGTTTTTCTCAGGGAGATTTGATTTACATGGGAATATTTAATGTGTGTGTGTATTTGTGTGAATGTGTATAAACTGTAAGTGTATATATGTATGTGTGTGTGTGTGTGTGTGTGTGTTATGTAAGTGTGGCTCAGCTCTCAGCTGTGATGTTCTCAGGATGACGAATCAAAACCTCAGCGAGTAAAAACGAGCTGGATTCTCCCCAGAAATCCTGCAGCAGTGAAATATCATGTTCCTATCATATACTCATGGTACTTAGACTGCAATGATACTGCTGTAGTACTGCTGTCGTACTGCTGTAGTACTGCTGTCGTACTTCTGGAACTCAGTTCAACATTGTGACATGAAGCTCGTTTCCTTCACAGCTTCAACATGTGAGATGAGCTGTCGTCTCTGTGACGTCACTCTGATGATAATGACACGCTTCATTACATCGTTTACACTAATTACAACAAGCACAACCAGCATCACCTGCTTTTATTCTGAAAGCCACGGGACTATTCCAGAAAGCTCTACAAAATAAAGCTCAGTTCATTCATTCATGAGGATTTTCTGCCATGTGATGAATAAATGAACAGAAATAACAAACAAAATAAGTCAGTTTGAAAGTTCGTAGATCTGAAGATGAATCTGTTTGATCTCCATGTCCAGCTCTCCTCCTCCTCCTCCTCCTCCTCCTCTCCACATTGATCTCCACATCTTCTCCTCAGCTCACCCCCTCTTCACTCCTACCTTCACCTCCTCTCCTCTGACCTCCTCCAGCACGTTCGCTCCACATTGACCTTCACCTCTCCTCCACCTCCTGATTGTTCTGTCACCTCCTTCTTGTGCATCTCCTTATGTCTCCTCACCCTCCACCTTCTCCATTACTGATCTCCTCTTCTCTCTTTAATCATCACCTCCATATTTTCATCTCTTATTTCTTTCTGCACCTCCTTCTTCCCCTCCATCTCCTCCACTCTTGTGCATTCCTTGTAAACCTCCTCACCACCTTAACCTTCACTTGTTGTGCCTCTTCCTCCTCGCCTCCTTTCTGCACCTCCTCACTCTTCCTCTGCTTCGTAACACTTCCCCTCCTCTTCCTCTGCCCTCTCCCTCACTTTGTCCTCCTCCCAACAACCTCACTCCACCTCTCTCGTTTGACCTTCATCTTTTCTGAGTTCTCCCTCACCTCCTTCTCTCTACACCTCTTTGATTTAATGTCCTCCCACCTCCTCACCCCTTTCTGGTGTTCCCCTCTGTTACCCTGCTCCATCACCTTTTCACATCCTCTCCTCTTCCACTGCACCTCCTTCATGTTTTTCACCTCTTCTTTTTTGGGTGACACCTCCTCCATCTTCTTGATCTTGGTCCGTTTTTGTCTCCTCCTCTCTTGCAACTCCTTATTTTCGTGTCTGCACCTCCTCATCCGCCGCTTCTCTCTAACCCCCCCCCCCCCCACACACACACACACACACACACACACACACACATACACACAACACACACACACACACACAACACACACACTACACACACACAACACACACTTTCCTCCCTAAAACCTCCTCCTCTTCTCCATTTGCTCCTCCTCTCCAGTTGGATCTCCTGTTTTTGAGGAGCCCCCTATCCTCCTCCTCCCCCCTCGGTCTCCCCCCGCAGCAGCCTGTCGGTGATTCGGCGGAGCAGGAGGAGAAACCGGAGGAGCGGCAGAGCGATGCTGAGAGCGCGGCAGGATGTCTTTCACCTCCTCCTCCTCCTCCTGGTCCTGGACGCTCCGACTCTTCCTCCTGCTGCAGCTGCTCCTCGTGCCGCCGTGCCTCCTCCACCCGCAGCCGTGCCACCTCCTGGCGCAAATCGGACACACGGTGCGCGTCGGTGCGCTCCTGCCGGCGCAGCGGGCGGCGAGCGCGCAGGTCCAGGCGGCGCTGAGCCGCGCTGCGGCGGCGCTGAGCCGGGACCCGGACCCGAGCCCGGAGCGGGACCCGGAGCCCGAGCCGGAGCCGGAGCCGGAGCCGGAGCGGCAGCAGAGCAACTTTCTGCCCTTCAACCTGAGCCTGGAGCTGGTGTCCCGGCAGCCGACCGCCGCCGACCCGGAGTCCCTGTTCCGGTGCGTGTGTCAGGGCGTGGTGGTGCAGGGAGTGTCCGCCGTGCTCGCCTTCCCGCAGAACCGAGACGAGCTGCTACAGGTGGACTTCATGGCCTCGTTCTTGGAGATCCCGTTCCTGAGCGTCTTTGAGCACGAGGAGCCGCTGCGCACGCAGGTAGGCGACCTGACGCACACCTGGCCCAGCGGCACGAGCGGCTCCCGGTGTGTGTCCGAGCTCCGTGGCTCCGCTTTGACCTTGAATGTATTTGTTTGTGCCTGTTGAAGCTTTCAGTCCTGAAAACTTGATCTGGTTTCTGAGTCTGTCCCTGCTTCGGGTTCTGGTTCAGGTTTCACTCTGGTTTTTGTTTTTATGTTTCTGCTCCTGATGAGATTATTTCCACAAACCATCAGACACAGAAAAAAACCTTCAGAGATTTAAAACTCAACAACTGGGTCAATGTGAAACCTGGTATCTCCACTTCTTTTCATTCCTCACAAGTGACAGAATCAGATGGAGTCACAATCCAGCTTCAGTTCATCAGGAGGTTTGGAGATATGAGGTCTGGTAAAGACTGAAGCTCTTTGGTGTGGAAGAGGGGAGGGGAGACACAATGTGGACCATGAGCTCCATCAGCTGGTCTTCATCAGCTGGTTTTCATCACCTGGTCTTCATCAGTTGGTCTACATCAGGTGGTCTTCATCAGCTGGTCTTCATCAGTTGGTCTACATCAGCTGGTCTTCATCAGCTGGTCTTCATCAGTTGGTCTACATCAGCTGGTCTTCATCAGCTGGTCTTCACCAGCTGGTCTTCATCAGTTGGTCTACATCAGCTGGTCTTCATCAGCTGGTCTTCATCAGTTGGTCTTCATCAGCTGGTCTTCATCAGTTGGTTTTCATCAGCTGGTCCGTTAAGTGAACTGTTCTAGACTGAAAGTTGTTTAAACTTAATTTTTTATCATTAAGTCTTCACATGTTTAACTAATGCTGAAAAAATAATGTTGAGTTCAGAAACAACTTTTCTAAAATAACTGAAAAACATCATTCAATTGAAGTATAATTCACATAATTGACGACAAATACTGTTGAATGAAAATATGAATTAAAAAAATCTATCTATCAGGCTCAGTTACAGGTGATGATGAGTTCAGGCTCAGTGTGTTCAGGCTCAGTTACAGGTGATGATGAGTTCAGGCTCAGTGTGTTCAGGCTCAGTTACAGGTGATAATGAGTTCAGGCTCAGTTACAGGTGATGATGAGTTCAGGCTCAGTGTTTTCAGGCTCAGTTACAGGTGATGATGAGTTCAGGCTCAGTTACAGGTACAGAGAATATGTTCAGAGTTGTTCTGCGGCTGGATGTTTGACATCACACCAACACTTGATCATGTTACTCAAGGTTCCTCTTGAAAACCTGTAGAAGTCATTAGAAACATGTTCTGGGAAAAGTGCTCTGACCTGGAAAACTTTCTGTTTCTGGGTGACTGTTTCCTGTTGGTCATCTGTGATGTCACACACCAGACAAATAGAAAGTCTACATTTCATCTGTATGTTTTTTAGGTTTGATATCTTATGATTGAAAGTGAGTCTGATCCCTGGATATTCTCTTGTGTTTAAGCGCCAATACAGGAAGTAGTTTGTCCTTTCAGTAGAGAGCTGGTCTTGGCTTCACAGCACAGTGATGATACGGGATGATGGCTACGCTTCCTGCTGGAGACTTTCAGAGTAAAAGCCTGAGCGTGTTATCTCTGCAGAGATGGAAACCATCCCAGTCCTTCATGAAACAACACATAGTATTATTTAGGTGGGTTAAATCCTCAGACTCTTGGATCCTCTAGAAAGGTGCCAGTTCAGATAGGATCAGGATCCAGATGTAGGCTCTGAGGATTCAGGCTGAAAGAGTTCGACATGGAAGTTTCAGTGATTTACTCCTCAGTTCAGTCAGGAAACAGGAAAACAGAGCTTCTTGTGCTGAATAAGCAATGAGATCAGATTCAACTCTATTGTCAGTGCACTAAGTTCAACACTGAAGTAAAAACAGTATGAACAGTAATGAGTAGATGTGAATGTGTTCACATATACAGTTACTGGTCAGTAAGCTTCTATTCATTTTGTATGTAATACTGTTTTTTCTAATATCAGCTCAACAGTTCCAATGAAAAGCTGAATCTTTGAAAAACGTCCATGATTTTCAGAATATCTAGTTTTTTGGTCTGTTTCCCTCGAGCTGGACTCTGGAGGTCTGTCTGTTTGTCTCTGACTTCAGGTAAATGTTCAGTGGGGTTGAGTTCAGACTGTGGAGGACAGTCCAGGACAGGCAGGAGTCCAGGTCTTCTCTGGTCTTCAGGGGGTTCAGGCAGACCTTTGAGGTCTTTGTCCTGCTGCAGCATGAGTCCTTCAGCCTGACTCTGAAGGATGGAGGCCTCCTCTCTTCAGTCAGGGTGGAGGCAGTTTGGTGCAGGTGTGACCTGAATGTTCCTCCACCAGGTTTCACTGTGGCTTTGATCCACTGTGGTTCCCCTCTCTCACATTCATCCTTCTGTTACATCAGTCTCAGACACGGTCGTCCTCTGTGCATTGCTGGTATTTCTTAGAACACCTCGAGCGTTTGGCCTTGTTGCCTGAGAAGAGACTTAGAGATGCTCCTCACAGAGCAGCTTAGTGAGCAATGATGTGTGGAAACACCTTGAGACCAGGTGAACAGCTGCGAGTCAGGTTATTTCCACGAGTCTCTGATTTGAAAATGGAACAATAATAAACTTCAATAAACCGTTCCATGATTAAAAAGAAATGCACAGAGCTTTGTTCAATCGTCTGGCGATTTGAAAATAAAATGTATTAATTAAAAAAAAGTGTCATTAATTTTTAATGCCACTTTTGTTCAATGCTTTACTTTTATGCACCAGAATAATGGAATGTTTTTGAGTTCAGATATCTTCATGTGGGTCATTGTGTGGAGCCTCTCTGGTTCTGTCAGGTGTGACTGCAGGAACCAGCTACGCCAGGAAACACCTGAAACACTAACACAAACAAATTTTCATCAGCAAAGAAAAATGTGTCTTTTTTGTGATACAGAGAAAATGTATGACTTCTGTTCTCTAGAGCCCAAAACCATCTCAAACTACGTCACCTCCACCCCGACATAACAACGCAGTGTACAGTTATATACGGTCTGAAAGATGGAGCTGAGAGTCGCAGACAGCACTAACAGAAATACTACAACTGTAGAAATACTACAGGAAGTCCTCCGCCTGTGCTGCAGCCATGCTAAGCTAATGCTGAGCTAACATTACAAACAGCTCTGAGTGTTCAGGCTGAAATGAGCTACGTTACTCTTTAAACTGTTTTCATGTGGCAGCGACAGTTTCAGTATTTTTCACTAATTTTAAATTTCCATATTATCGCATCATATTAGATATTTTTCTCTGGCACAGCATGTGTTTATTCCCAGGAGGGGTGGAGGGATGGAGCAGGGGGACGGAGACCAGCTTCCTGCTTCACTGTTCCAAAGGACGAATGTTGAATTGTGACGTCAGGTTTCTAGTTCAGTGTCGGCGCGTGTGTCGCGTGTCGTGGCCATGAAGAAGAAGCCTCAGCTGTTTTCTTGTGTGTTTCAGTGCCTCTGTGTTTGAAGTGACTGCGCTCGTCCTCCTGCTGCTGTTTGTTGTTGTTGATTTCAGAGATTCTCTGAAGGAGCTCCAACATCTGCTCAGAGACTCAGAGGCTCAGAGACGAATGGAGCTGCTGTTTGATGTTTACACAGCAGATTCCTCTCATCAGGTCACAGTCGGTCAACAGCAGATTTTCATTCCACTTCAGTTTCTGTTTCTGCTCCTCCAGCAGGCGAAGTCATCTCCACTCTGTGTGGGCGAGTTGTTGCTGCTGGTTCCTGATCAGGACCCAGCAAGGAGCCATCAGTCTCCACGTGGTTCATTAACAATGTTAACGTCCACAGCACACTGACCTGCGACATCTTCAGGGCGATGGATGGACGAGTTCAACACTGACTCACCGATCAGAGACGCAGCTGCTGTTGGTTCCAGCTGTGTGAGACGTTCAAACAAACGTGTGACTGTGACGGGATCATGGCTGCTGTCAGTGTTCAATTCAGCCTGACGGGAATCAATCCCTCTTCAGACGAGCAGCAGCAGATCAGTGTCCCATCATGCAAATTTCCCTGCCTCATGTGTTTCTTTTTGTGTGACCTCAGCAGGACTGACTTGACCTCTGAGGTTTAAACACAAACACCTGACTGAGACATGAAAACTGAAAATGCTCTGCAGGGACCAATGAGCTGACAGGAAACTGCGGAGACCAATGAGCTGACAGGAAACTGCGG
>JBBMOC010000169.1:316656-330260 GCA_037975185.1 Centropyge bicolor | reverse complement strand
GCGGAGACCAATGAGCTGACAGGAAACCGCGGGGACCAATGAGCTGACAGGAAACCGCGGGGACCAATGAGCTGACAGGAAACCGCGGGGACCAATGAGCTGACAGGAAAAGCTGATGATGAAACTGCACAGGTGGCAGCTGTGAGGCTAAAAGTCCAGTGAAGTTGGTCGAGCTCCTCTTCTGTCCTGGTCTGGATCATTCCTCCAGTCTCTCTGTGGCTGCCGGTCTGGCCTGGAGCGGCTCAACACCGGCAGTGACTGACGTCGTGACTGGCCGGTCGCAGCGCTGTGAGCTGATGTACACTTGCATCTCAGTAATAGCATGAGTTCCTCGGACGGCAGTGATGGATCCTTTTCAATCGTGTCCTGATTTGGTTTTGTTCTGGCTTTTGGATCAGTTGGTGTTAAATCTCAGGGCTGAATTTGAAGTTGGTTCTTTTCTGCTGAATGAACTGAGGCGGCAGTTTGATTGGTGAATGTGGCTTTGCCAATGTGTGTGTTTGGACTGTTGGAACCACGTGGTCCTCACACACCTCTGAACAGCCACACCACAAAGAAGAGAAGATAAGATATGATAAAGTTTTATTCGTCCCACAGTTAGGAAATTCACATATCACAGCAGCAGTTCAATATTAATATATGATATGATATAATATGACTTATTCACAGTTTTAAGTATGGACATGAAATATGAAATATAAACATATATGACCAGTAAATATACATAATGTCCCTGAATTGAGGAAAGAAATGACAGCTTAAATGTGGAATATTAAACATTAAATATTGAATATTGCATGGTGAATTTGGTGGAGTATTGCACCGTGAGCGGAGCTGACATAAAGAAGGAGTACTGCACCAATGTACTGATAAGTGGTCTGTGGTCTACTGGGAGCTGTGCTGGTTGTTTTAGCTTCATTCTCTCCTCCTGTTTGTCCCTCTGTTGTTAGTTTGACTCCTGCTGTTGTGCCTCTGTGCTTTGTCTGTCAAAGCACTTTGTACACTCAGTTTTTACAGGTGCTATATAAACAAAGTTATTATTATTATTATTAGCCATCCTCCTCCTCCACTGGGTCCAGGGGCCGACCCAGGGCAGAGCTGGTCCTGACCAGTCCGTCCAGTCTCTTCCTGTCTGCAGCTGAAACGCTGCTGCTCCAGCAGGTTACTCCACAGAAGATGGCCGATGGCCCAGCAGAGTCGTAGCAGGTCAGGAGTGGCCTGAGTGTCCTGAGCAGGTGGAGTCTCTGACCTTCCTGTCCAGTGCAGCAGTGTTGTGAGTCCAGTCCAGTCTCTTGTTGAGCTGAACACCCAGGTTCTTAGAAGATGTCACCATCTCACTGTTCCTTCCCTGCTGTAACATTCAACCACTAAATTCTGCTTCATTTAGACACAATTAAATACTCATTCATTAATCATTTGTTTTGGGAAATATTATGTTGAATTGGATGATTGCCTGTTGAAAAGTGGAAAAAAAGATATCATTAGGAAGCTCTAGACCAATAAAATAAAGTGCTGTTCTTACAGTAACATGCTCTGGGAGTTGACCTTTGACCTTTTATTTAAAAAAAGGAAAGGCAAATTTATTTGTATAGCACCATTCAGACACAAGGCTATTCATAGTGCTTTACACAGGCAGGAAAATGAAAGTTAAAAACAGCAAACAAATCAAAACTAAGTCAATCACCAAAATCAATGCACTCTAGGAAAGCTGCAGTAAACACTAGTGTTTTCAGCCCTGATTGAAATGAGCTGACAGTTTGTGCACACCTCAGAGCTCCAGGGAGTTTGTTCCAGGTGTGGACCGCAGAAGCTGAAGGCAGCTTCATCCTGCTTGGTTCTGACCCTGGGGACACTGAGTAGACCTGTCCCCGATGACCTGAGGGCTCTGGATGCTTCATACCCAGCCAGCAGCTCTGACGAGCCCATTCAGGAGGCAGAAAGTCGCCATGATGTCCGACAGTTCCAGTTTGTAGTGAATGTCTGAATGAGCTGTCAGGCCGAGTCCACAGTCTCTACAGGTCTTAATGAGCTGATAATTAGCTGCTGACGCCTCAGTCTCTGCAGGCTGATAAACAGACCGCTGATAGTATATCAGGCTGATCCCAGACCAGCTGGAGACCTTTTATTAGACACACACACACACACACACACACTCTGGAGCTCCATGTAGTGTTCAGGTCCTGTGGGAAAAACTGGAACCACCAGTTTCCAGTTTGTAATAAATTCAGTTCATGTTTATCAACATCAGTTCTGCTTCATTCAAAGAAGTACACACACACACACACACACACACACAGAGCCCTGAGCTGCCTTCAGGCTCTCAGACGTCAGTGAGAAACATTTCCCACAGATAACAGGAGGAAGAAATATTTCTGTTCAGTGTATAAACTAAAGTTGGTTCTAGATGAGACTTTCTCTGTAGCATCACATGCTGACTGGATCATAACAAACTCACCTGCTACCTGATTCCACCTGATTTCAAGCTTGTCTCTTTGTCTGCTGACAAAATCTCACACTTTAATTTTACCGAAAATGTTCTCAAATGTAAAAAACATATCAACATGAATGTGTGTGTTTGACAGATGAAGTTTCCAGTTTAGATGGTTCAACATTATTCAAATCAAGCATCAAAGAATTCCTCCATAATGAATCACACAGAATCACAGTCATAAAGGTTCAGAATGAGAATGAGTTCCCTCAGTGTTCTGCTGTTTGGGTCAATCTGATGAGCAGGAAGTTCAGCAGCTGAACCAAAACCAGACCAACTCAGATAGAACACCCTGTTTCAGCTGATTTGACTTTAACACCTTCTGCTGTGTGGCTGCTGCCAACCTGCTACTCAACCTCTTTATCTTCTTCTTCATCTTCTTGTTGACCTTGTTGTTGATGTTGTTGTTAACCTTGTTGTCGATCTTGTTGGTGACCTTGTTGTTGACCTTGTTG
The DNA here is from genome assembly GCA_037975185.1 of Centropyge bicolor. Taxonomy (NCBI): domain Eukaryota; kingdom Metazoa; phylum Chordata; class Actinopteri; family Pomacanthidae; genus Centropyge; species Centropyge bicolor. Next base: position 327,317 of record JBBMOC010000169.1, on the reverse strand, counting down.
TTGATCTTGTTGGTGACCTTGTTGAGGGTTAGGTGTATCTGTACTCGGAGTGGGCGGTGCCTAAACCGGAAGTGAGTGCAGAAATGGGTGGGGCTTCAAACTGTACATTATTTTAAGTCTGAAATTGATATGGATTGATCAGAAGTTGCTAATAAACTGTATTCAAAGCCTATATACAGTATATCTCAATAATATTTATAATATTATTTTCATGAACTGCAGAGAGAAAGTGTCAGATACTGCATGCAGCCACATACAATAAAAATATTAATATAGGCTACTTTGTGTGTTCAGCTACAGCTATATGTGTGTATGTGTGTAAATGGTCTGTGAGACTGTTTATTTTTTAATGATCTGTGTGAACTTCATGATTCATGCAAACATCCAGTGATGGCAAACAGGGAAATAATATGTCAGCCTTGTTCACTGTATTCTTCTCAAAAGCACCGCGTTCAGTACGAGCAAAGTTTTCCAATTGACTTCATATCACCAGCCAAACTAAAAGCAAGCAAACGGTAAAAAACAAACAAAAAAAAAATCCGACCGGAGTAGAGGCATTGACCGACGCAACGCGAGCCGTTTTCAGCTCTGTCTTGTCAAATGCACCACGTATGTTACGAGAGATGTGCACAGATGTCTCTGTGTAGGGAGGGGCGGGCGCTGTGTGTGACTGGCCAATCATAGAGCGCGAAGACAGTCAGTTACACAATGAGGATTTTCCTTCAGCACGAGCACAGATATTGACGGATTTTACTCGTATCATAATCGTATTTGTCCAAAATGCTTTATCCGTAACGGATACTCGTCTGAAACGAGTATCTGGCTCATCCCTAGTAACAAGCAATGGTAAGCAGTAAGACAAAGAAACAAAGAAAAGAGCCCAATGGAAAATTACCAGAACTCCCCTGTATGAATATTAAAAAATGCTGATTAATGGTGTAATGTAACAAACCAATGAATTGAAAGGTGACATAATGGTGTCAAATGTCTTGTCCTATGCAGTGTTTAGGAGTTTGAGCAACAGGCGTGGAACTAAGGGGTTTATTACCTGTTGCACAGGCTGTTTTGCCTCAGTGCTCTTCAGATGTAACCTGCTTGCATTTTTGAACAGCGCTCCTTTATGCCAGCATAAAGTCTTGCTCCAAACTTCTGTCTCCTGTGGATTTATTTTTTTCCCATCTCCCAAGTGGATTTATGGACTAATATTTACAAGTTAAAGATATGAAACACTACACTTATTGATGACCTTTTTGACCTTGTTGCTGACCTTGTTGTTGATCTTGTTGACCTTGTTGATGACCTTGTTGTTGACCTTGTTGTTAACCTTGTTGTCGATCTTGTTGTTGATCTTGTTGACCTTGTTGTTGACCTTGTTGATGACCTTGTTGTTGACCTTGTTGTTGACCTTGTTGTCCATCTTGTTGTTGACCTTGTTGATGACCTTGTTGACCTTGTTGATGACCTTGTTGATCTTGTTGTTGACCTTGTTTACCATGTGTTTGACCTTGTTGACCTTGTTGACCTTGCTGACCTTGTTGATGAACTTGTTGTTGACCTTGCTGACCTTGTTGTTGATCTTGTCGTTGACCTTATTGTCGATAATGTTGTTGACCTTGTTGATGACCTTGTTGTTGATCTTGTTGACCTTGTTGATGACCTTGTTGATGACCTTGTTGATGACCTTGTTGTTGACCTTGCTGACCTTGTTGTTGATCTTGTTGACCTTGTTGTTGATCTTGTCGTTGACCTTATTGTCGATCATGTTGTTGACCTTGTTGATCTTGTTGTTGACCTTGTTGTTGACCCTGTTGACCTTGTTGATGACCTTGTTGACCTTGTTGATCTTGTTGTTGACCTTGTTGATGACCTTGTTGATGACCTTGCTGTTAACCGTGTGTTTGACCTTGCTGACTGACGAGTCGTTGGCTGTAAACCTCAGCAGTTCCTGGGCCTCTGAACGTTTGTTGCCAGGCTGCAAAGAAACATTATGACTTGAGAAAAGAAGCTGAATGACAAATCACTTTAGCAGTTGTGTTTGCAGTAATGAACCTGAACCTCTGTATTGTCCCTCATCACAGTGGCAGTATACAGCTCCTCAGTGGTGCAGGTCGCAGTGTGTCGACAGAACTCTGTGTGAGGAAACGACCTGAGGGCTTTATCTTTAACTGCAACCGCACAAGAAAAAAACATTTCCTTTTCTCAGTTTGTTAAGAATAAACAGTCTGCAACTCCCCATCGCAACCTTAAGTGTTTCCATTTCCTCACAGTTACATCAGAGTGATGTGATATTATTCCCCCAGAGAGCTCAGAGCTCTCGCAGCGAGCGGGAGCTGCTTGTTGTATTTGAATGTGTTTGTCTCGTCTGCAGTGTGAAATCCTGCAGCAGTGTTGACACTTTCTGTTTCCTCTCACCGACTCACTTCTCCTCATTGTGCTGGTGTTTCTGTGTGACTTTGAGCTGCTGGATGTTTTCATGATGAAGTGAAAACCTTCACAGACACAAACATTTATTTCCTCTTTAGAGACTCTTTGATCAGAGCAGGATTATCCTGCTCTTGCTCCCACTCTCTGCCTCACTGTCTCTCCCGTCTCTGCTGTCCTCTTTCACTTTCTGTGTGTGTTGCTGGTTTGAATGATCCGTCCTCTCTCAGATGGACGGACGAGCATGAAGGACGTGATGAACAAGCTCTGTTTTATTATCGAAACCTTCTGCTTCGGTGTCGGTGAGGAGCTCAGAGGAAGCTGGAGGTCATGGTCGGGAGAACTGCCAGAGAAAACCTTCAGACGACACGAGTTCACTAGTCAGAAAAAACACTGCAAGGAGGCCATCAAGTTGAAGTAGGAGGCAACCGGAGAGGGGAGGCGGGGCTTAGCTCACACCTGTTCTCAGCAGGGAGGCAACATGCCCTCTGTGGAGGTCGACCCCTCATATTCAGGAGGACTCTGTCATGGTCCTGGATCAGTGGTCCAGGATCCTGGAGTCATAGGAGTTTGATGGTTAGCAGGACGTTGAACATGTCCTCAGTGGGTCCTGGACTCCACCAGGGTCGTTCCTGTCACAGATTCAGTGTTTGGTTTTCGCTGCAGTCGTGGTCACCTGAGGATTGTGTCCCTGCTCTCTGCAGAAGATGTGATTCTCTAGTGAACGCTGGGACATGGAGGCAGCCGGATGACAGTCAGCTCCTCCCAGCTGCAAAGAGCTGCTTTCAGGGTTCACTAGTGAGGCTCAGGTGGAGGTGGGGTCAGCAGGTGGAGGAGTGTGTCACTCTGGCTTGGGAGCACCTTGGGCTCCTGGAGGCTGCTGCAGCAGCAGAAAATGGATGGATGTGAGACTTGTGATCACAGTATTTCTGGGGAGATTCCTCTGAGTTGGCAGTGCATGTGTCAGCCACTCGCTGTGTGTTTGCTTTGATTGTTTTTGACTTATTTTCAGGGTTCTTTTCTAAATGTGACGCACATGTTGTCAAAACGAGACAAGACATTTTCTTCCTTTGCTTTTGTTTTCATAAGTTACACTGGTGTTATCAGCGGACGAACATCTGATGCAGATGTAGAAACATCTGCACTGATCAAACGATCCGCCTGCAGTGTGAAGCTGAGGTTTCAGCAGCAGCAGCAGCAGCAGCAGCAGCAGCAGCGCTGCTCTCTCTGAAGTCCTCTGTTTAAATTTTCTGTATAAAGCAGAGAGTGAGAGCAGCTGCTCTCCAGCAGCAGGAAGCGTCTCTGTGTCAGGAGTCTGCTTCATCAACAGTCAGCACAGTGCGAACTCTGGATGCAGTTAGCTTCAAGCTAACAGCTGCGTCCTGACTGCAGGACTGTGAACAGGTGACGGAGGCTGAAGGAACAAGTGTTCACCAATTGAAAACATGGTCAGACCTGGAAGTGAAGTTCAGTCCCAGCTCAGATATGGAAGACTGAGAGCGAACCGGCTGAGCTCCGGCTGAGCTCCGGCTCAGTGTCCAAGGTCAAACTCAGCGTCTGCTCTTCATCAAACACATTTAGAGATTCCGGATATTTTTTATGTATTATGCTCAGAGATTTTTGTTTGAACTTGAATATGATATACTGTAATATAGTATAGTACAACATAGTTTGTACTAATATCACAAGAATTTCCTTCAGAATTAATTCAGTTCTTATGTTGATATGACATTGATATCATCTATATATTTCATCCAATTATAACAGCCACTTGTTGCTTTTTGTAACTGTCTCTGTGAATTCTTATCTGAATTGTCAGTACAATAATACTCTAATTATTTTATCTGTTTTAAGGACTAAACTTGATGAAAATTCAGACTATGGCCCAGGAGCACGATACACAACAACAAAGAGGACTGGCTGCAGAGTTGTCCAGGCTGGGGGTGTAGTTGTAATTGAGTTTAGGTTTAATTGTGAGGCTTGAGTCTCCAGGAATGTGAGAGTTAATGTGACTGGACTGACATATTCCTCAAGACTCAGCCAGGTTTCAGTAAGGCAAAATAAATCAATCTGATGATCTGATATTAAATCATGTACTAACACAGCTCTTTCACTAAAACTCCACAGAGGATCTGATGTCTAAGAGTCCACCTTTAACTCTCCTGCTGTGTGCTGTTTCTGCAGGTCAGTGGATGTGTGTATGCCCAGCCCTATGAAATGTCTGGATATGTGTGAGTGTATGCTGCAAGTCAGGAAGTCTGAAGGTGAGACTGAGGACTGTGACAGGCCTGAGGTGTGAGCGACCATGATGGGAGCGTGTTGGACCAGGTGTCACCTTCACCTGCAGCTCATGTTCGGTCAGTCTGCTTCCTGCTGGAGGTCAGACCTCCAACACACCACACGCTGAGAGTCGGCGTGAGCTGCCGTCTGTCTGATGTGGAGGCGCAGTCATGTAATGATGCTCTTCTCTCGTTTCCTGTATCCTGTCCGTCCTTTGAAACGCTTCAGTCTAGTTGGAAACTGATCTCCGTCTGCTGGGAGCAATGACTGCTGGGATATGATTCAATTCAATTTTATTTGTATAGCGCCAAATCACAACAACAGTTATCTCAAGGCACTTTACACACAGAGCAGGTCAAGAGAGAGGAAAAACTTCCTTTTAACAGGCAGAAACCTCGGACAGAACCAGGCTCAGTGATGGACAGCCATCTGCCACCACTGGTTGGGTTGCGGGGGGGGGGAGGCGTGTACATTGTGAACAACAGTATTGAACAGAGACACGTGTGCAGTCAGAGGCTTGTAAACATGGGTCCGGACTCTGCAGATCCAGTGACACATGAACCTGCAGAAAGCGACAGGAGAGAAGACACAGTACTGGGAGAGAGGGAAGAAGCTGCATTAGTACGATGCATTGATGGGTTATGAATGGATGCAGGTGGAGGAGAGAGAGAGGAGAGTGAAGCTCAGTGCATCATGGGAAGTCTCCCAGCAGTCTAAGCCTATAGCAGCAGAACTAAGGGATGGCTCAGGGCTCACCTGGACCAACCCTAACTATAAGCTTTGTCACAGAGGAAGGTTTGAAGCCGACTCCTGAACCCAGACTGGGGTCTGAGTCCACCGGAGAGGAGGCCACTGGAGGGCAGTGAACTCACTGCACACAGTTAGTCCACCTCCTAGTAATATATTACCAATAATATGTAATAGTAATATGTGGTATAATAATAGTATAATGTACTACACTGTGCTATATGGTTAGGTTAGGTTAGGTAGATACTTTATTCATCGCCTTGAGGAAATTCGCATGTTCCAGCATACTTCGTTTGTAAAAAAGTACAGTTTAAGTTAAAAATACAAAAAGTGGGATTAAAAGAACACGGAGATTTCCAAAACACAGTGAACAGACTTTTGAGGTGCAATAGATACTTAAATATACAGCAGGCTTTAAATAACAGCAGGATTGAAATAACAGTATAAGGTGCGTGAGCTGTCATCTGTCTTGTGCAGTGAAAGGTGCATAGTGTTCATGTGAAGCACAATGTCCATGTCAGTGTTTGTGTTTGTTCTGTGTGAAGTTGTTGTAAAGCCGCATGGCATGGGGGAGGAAGGATTTCCTCAGCCTGTCGGTGGAGCAGGACAGCGACAGCAGCCTGTCGCTGAAGCTGCTCCTCTGCCTGTTGATGGTGCTGTGCAGTGGGTGCAGTGGATTGTCCATGATTGACAGGAGCCTGCTCAGCGCCCGTCGTTCTGCCACTGATGTTGAACTGTCCAGCTCTGTGCCCACCACAGTGCCTGCCTTCCTCACCAGTTTATCCAGACGTGAGGCGTCTCTCTTCTTGATGCTGCCTCCCCAGCACACCACCGCAGAGAAGAGAGCACTGGCCACCACAGTCTGGTAAAACATCTCCAGCATTTTTTTACAGATGTTGAAGGATGCCAGCCTTCTGAGGAAGTACAGTCGGCTCTGTCCTTTCCTGCACAGAGCCTCTGTGTTGGCAGACCAGTCCAGTTTGCTGTCCAGCTGCACCCCGAGATATTTGTGTGTCTGTACAATCTCCACCCTGTCACCTTTGATGGTTATTGGCTCCAGGAGGGACCTGGTCCTCCTGAAGTCCACCACCATCTCCCTGGTCTTGGTGGAGTTGAGGTGTAGGTGGTTGGAGTCGCACCACGTGACAAAGTCCTGAATCAGATTTCTGTACTCCTCCTCCTGTCCACTCCTGATACAGCCCACAATGGCAGTATCGTCCGCGAACTTCTGTACATGGCAGGACTCCGAGTTGTACTGGAAGTCCGACGTGTACAGGGTGAACAGGACCGGAGAGAGCACAGTCCCCTGCGGTGCTCCAGTGCTGCTGACCACGGTGTCAGACCTGCAGTCCCCCAGTCTCACATACTGAGGTCTGTTTGTCAGGTAGTCCGTGATCCACGCCACCAGGTGTGAACCTACTCCCATTATTTGCAGTTTGTCTCTGAGGAGCTGGGGCTGGATGGTGTTGAAGGCGCTGGAGAAATCCAGGAAAGTTATTCTCACAGCGCCACTGCCCCTGTCCAGGTGAGAGAGGGATCGATGTGTCAGGTAGAGGATAGCATCCTCTACTCCCACCTTCTCCTGATAAGCAAACTGCAGCGGGTCGACGGCGTGGCGGACCTGTGGCCTGAGGTGGTGCAGCAGCACCCGCTCCATGGTCTTCATCACGTGTGACGTCAGGGCGACCGGCCTGAAGTCGTTCAGCTCTCCAGGATGTGGTTTCTTTCGTCGTTCAGCTCTCCAGGATGTGGTTTCTTTAAACCCCTAACCCCTAACCCTAACCCTAACCCTATATGACAACAACAGCAGTGACAGAATTATATATATATATGTATTGCACGATGTGGTGTTGCACACACAGTGACAGTCCAGTTATATTGCCCAGGATAGGCTCATATTGCCCATGAGTTAAGAGACCAGTTTATTGCCCAGTGTATAGTCCTTCTGTTCTCCTGTTCGCCCCCCCTCCCTCCAAAGAGGAGTCCTGCATCTGGGGAGGAGCAGCCTCTCTGAACAGGCTCCTCTGGCTGCTGGTGACAGTGTGCAGAGGGTGACTGGCATTGTCCAGGATGACCAGCAGTTTGTTAACAGTCCTCTTCTCTGCCACTGTTGCCAGAGGGTCCAGCTTCATCCCCACTACTGAGCTGGCCCGCCTGATCAGCTTCTCCAGCCTGGAGAGGTCTGCTTTAGTTGTGCTCCCTCCCCAGCACACCACAGCATAAGAAAGTACGCTGGCCACCACAGACTGATAAAACATCCACAGGAGCTTCCTGCAGATGTTAAAGGCCCTCAGCCTCCTCAGGAAGTACATCCTACTCTGAGCCTTCTTATACAGCCGCCTCGTGTTGCTCGACCAGTCCAGCCTGTTGTCCAGCCACAACCCAAGGTACTTGTTCTCCTGCACCACCTCCTCTGCTCCCAGCAGAACTGGTCTAGGACTGGGTCTGTCCCTCCCAAAGTCCAGTCCAGTGTCCAGTTGTTTGAGAGTTGTTTTACTGCTTTTTCAAACCTTTCTGATTATTTCCAGCCTGAAGCAGCAGCAGATCTTTAAAAGTCTTCAGTGCCCCACATGTTGTTGTCTGTGTTCTCAGCAGGAAGTCAGACCTGTTCTCAGGGGCCGTCGGACTCACCGGGGTGTAGAACCTCTGTCAGGACAAACTGCCTCCATGTTGAAATGGTCTGTGGTTCAAACCATCAGACCTGAGTTTAACAGGCTGCTGCATTAACACAGTTTAACACCAGGGACCAAAGAATGAAGTGATTGAAATGTCTTCTGTTATTTCGCCGTCATAGAATCAAGTGAAGCTTTGAAGGGTCTCGGTTTCTCATCTTCAGCTCCTGGCAGTGAACAAATGAACATATACAGTCCAACAATATGTAAAGTTCAGGCTGGGTGAGGAGGAAGAGCAGTGGAGGCTGAGGGAGCAGAGGAGAGGAGGAGGATGTTGATCAGAGCAGAGAACAGATTCCATTATCAAGCTGCTTGGCTGCTGCTGGACTTTAATAGAAGAATAAAGGCGAGCACGCGTGTGTGTGTGTGTGTGTGTGTGTGTGTGTGTGTGTGTGTGTGTGTGTGTGTGTGTGTGTGTGTGTGTGTGTGTGTGATTAGAGGAAGTGGATGGGGAATGGGGGGTTACTGTCTGATCGTGCCATCCAATCACAGAGCAGAACAGAATAATGAACCAATTCTCCAACTGAGACACACTGACAGACCTGACCTGTCTCTGTCTGTCTTCAGGTGTCTCCTGCTGGAATCCTTCTGTTCATACTGAGCATTAACAGATCAGGACATGTTTCTAACCAAAGGGATGGAAGATAAGACCTGTCTCTGTCTGTCTGTCTGTCTGTCTCTCTCTCTCTCTCTGTTTGTCTCTGTCTGTCTCTCTCTGTCTCTCTCTCTGTTTGTCTCTGCCTGTCTCTGTCTGTCTCTCTGTCTCTGTCTCTGTCTCTCTCTCTCTCTGTTTGTCTCTGTCTGTCTCTCTGTCTCTCTCTGTCTCTGCCTGTCTCTCTGTCTCTGCCTGTCTCTCTCTCTCTCTGTTTGTCTCTGTCTGTCTCTCTGTCTCTGCCTGTCTCTCTCTCTCTCTGTTTGTCTCTGTCTGTCTCTCTGTCTCTCTCTGTCTCTGCCTGTCTCTCTGTCTCTGCCTGTCTCTCTGTCTCTGCCTGTCTCTCTCTCTCTCTGTTTGTCTCTGTCTGTCTCTGCCTGTCTCTCTCTGTCTCTGCCTGTCTCTGTCTGTCTCTGCCTGTCTCTCTCTCTCTCTCTCTGTCTCTGCCTGTCTCTGTCTGTCTCTGTCTGTCTCTCTCTCTCTCTCTCTGTTTGTCTCTGTCTGTCTCTGTCTGTCTCTCTGTCTCTGCCTGTCTCTGTCTGTCTCTGTCTGTCTCTCTCTCTCTCTCTCTCTCTGTTTGTCTCTGTCTGTCTCTCTGTCTCTCTCTGTCTCTGCCTGTCTCTGTCTGTCTCTCTGTCTCTGTCTGTCTCTCTGTCTCTGTCTGTCTCTGTCTGTCTCTCTGTCCCTGCCTGTCTCTCTGTCTCTGCCTGTCTCTGCCTGTCTCTGTCTGTCTCTCTGTCTCTGCCTGTCTCTGCCTGTCTCTGTCTGTCTCTCTGTCTCTGCCTGTCTCTGTCTGTCTCTCTGTCTCTGTCTGTGTAAAAATCTGTTCTTCGGTCTGTCTGAAGTTCAGCTGAAGTCGGTATTGATCCATCCTTGTGCAGTCAGAGAGTAACACAGTTTTCCAGTCACTGTGGGGACATTTCTGGACCTTCATGTCCTCAGATGATGGCAGGAAGTTACAGAATCTGCTGTATTGGCACTGGTGATGTCACTTGGCCTGCAGGACGGTGGCAGTCGTACAAACAGCAGCAGAGGAACAATCTCATTTCAGGTAGCAAGTGGAACCCTTCAGGTTTCTGGGCTCCACAGTCTCCAGGACTGAACGTGGGAATCCAGCATAGACAGCATCAGCAGAGGATGTTCTTCCTGCTCCAGCTCAGGAAGTTGGACCTGCCCAAGGAGCTGCTGATACAGTTTTACACCACCACTGTTCAGTCTGTTCTCTGCACATCCATCAGCTGTCAGCGGACAGTCGTCCAGTCAGGACCTGCACAGGTCCAGAGGCAGATCCAACTCAGCCTGGACACAGCGTGTTCCAGCTTCTCCCCTCTGGGGGGCGCTACAGAGCTCTGCACGACATGAAGAGTTTCTCTGTCAGGCCGTCGCTCTGAAGAACACTGATCCAGGACAATAACCAGCAATAACCACTCACCTGTACTGATGCATACACTCAGTGTTTATATACTCACCATGGTTACAGTGTAAACATCATCTGCCAGCACGGACCATGTAGACTGTGTATACTGTGTGTACTACAGTATGTATACTGTGTAGACTGTGTATACTGTGTATACTACAGTATGTATACTGTGTAGACTGTGTATACTACAGTATGTATACTGTGTATACTTTGTATACTACAGTATGTATACTGTGTAGACTGTGTATACTACAGTATGTATACTGTGTAGCCTGTGTAGACTGTGTATACTACAGTATGTATACTGTGTAGACTGTGTATACTACAGTATGTATACTGTGTAGCCTGTGTATACTACAGTATGTATACTGTAGTATACTGTGTATACTACAGTATGTATACTGTGTATACTGTGTATACTACAGTATGTATACTGTGTAGACTGTGTATACTACAGTATGTATACTGT
>JBBMOC010000169.1:302415-304915 GCA_037975185.1 Centropyge bicolor | reverse complement strand
TACAATTTCAAAATGCGGAAAAATCCGGAAACATACCAACAAAAAATTTAATTTAGATTTCATTTACCTTTTCCCAATATAACATTTTCCAACAAGTCCTCCAAACTAAATGACACGACGCCTTTCCCCTCCAACAACACGTCTGTATATGTGTAGACAGTGAACGTGTTGACGCTCACTGCTTCCACTTTCTTCACTATAAACTGTCTGTACAGGTCTCTGTGTGTTGGATGAGTCTTTGTTTCCTATCTGTGGTTTTTCCCGTCCTCTTCTCCTGGGAGGCTTTCTGGTTGTCAGCCACGATGCGTTCAGGGTCCTCAGGACAAAGAGTGCGAGCTGCTGAGTCCTGCAGATAAAACACACCACAGCATTTCTGTTGTTGGAAGAAAACACAGGCTGGGCCTCTGAGCCCGAACACGACGCCGGGGAGACGGCAGGTCTTTGTCCTCAGCCCCTTTTTAATCCCAGTCTCGGTCCTGGTCTGGGTCCAGGTCTTCGGTCCGTCCTCAGGGGGGTGGGATCAGAACGTCACGTCAGTATTGAATGTGTGGCACAGAGGAAGAAGGCAAGGTCAGAGGAGGAGGACCACCTTCATCCTCATCATCCTCATCATCAGCCTCAGTTATCAGGTCCTGGTGTTTCTCTGCCTCCCAGTGCTGTGAACTTAGCTGTTAACATGAGCTGGATGCTGTGGTGGGAGTGACCACAGACAGGACCCCCACAAAGGTCACATGGTCTGAGCTCCATCCTGCGAGCGCCACCATCAGGAGAGCCTGGGCATGACGCTCAGAGCCATTCATATTCACAGGGAGGGAAACAGCCGATGGCTCTGCTGTTCACTGACTCTGATCCAGCTCTCAGGACTCGAGCTCTGCTGTTCGCTGACTCTGATCCAGCTCTCAGGACTCGAGCTCTGCTGTTGGCTCACTCTGATCCAGCTCTCAGGACTCGAGCTCTGCTGTTCGCTCACACTGATCCAGCTCTCAGGACTCGAGCTCTGCTCACATGAACGATTAGAATTTAATATCAGTCACTGAGAGGAAATGAGAAAAGTCATTCTTTATCATTGACTGGATTTAAATACATTCATTTTATTCATTTGAACTTGAAATGTAGTGCTCTTGTTGTGGTTAAAGGACACAGGCATGATGGGAAGTGTGTCTGTGATTCGAGCAGTCTGAAAGCTTGTTTGCTGTAATAATCAACAGAGGAGCAAGTGCAGGAGAAAACTGAGAATGGAAGTGAACAAACAGCCTGACTGTAACGTTTCAGAGTTCATTTCATCCACAAAAGCTGTGAACGAAAGTTTCATTTGAACTGTGTCAAAATGGTTAATTAACTGGATGAAAAGTAAACGACAGTGGGACACAGATCGTTTCCTCCAGCAGCCAATGAAATCTCTTGTTCAGAAGTTGAATGATTTGTTGGACCAGTTGCTGTTAATAAGAAGCTTCTAACGTTCAGACACGTTGTTCAGTCAGCGGCCGCATCCTATTTTGTTTACTTTCCTCACTTTGTCACTTTATTTTCAGCTACAACTCTACTGTTTCATTGAGCATCATGTAGACGCTGTAGACGGAGCAGCTGTCGGGGGCAGGATCAAGGACATTTCCACACATAGACTGCAGGGGCCGGGGATCGAACCGGTGGACACCCACTCCACCTCCTGACCGCCAGCCGCTCAGCTGATCGCCCTGAGGAAACATGGGGAGCTGCCCAGTGAGAGGCGGAGCTGCTGGGCGGGGCTGCTGGGCGGGGCTGTTGGGCGGGGCCGTTGGGCGGGGCCGTTGGGCGGGGCCAAGCAGAGGGCAGATCGATGTCCATCCCAGCCGTTATCATGGGAAACAAGATGGCCGAGCTCAGGGCGCTGACTGAGACTCAGAGCAAACATCAGAATATCAAGGAAATATTGAAATGGACGTCGTGGTTAGTGAGACGGTGACGTCATTTCTCAGTTTATCCTTTTGTCCTCCGGCACTTTTTGTGGTGACTGCTTTCAGTAGTTTCACAGAGTAACAGTACAGTTTGTGGTGAATCTGCCCTCCTCTGGACACTTTGATTCTCTGGTCCATCAACCTGCTCCGGTTTGATCCAACAGGTCTCAGGTCAGTCACATGTGACTCTGTCTCACAGCTGATTCTTCAGCCGCTTCTGTTTCTTCCACTTTGATTTGGATTGTAAATTAATTCATGTTTGTGTATCAGGATCTTTTGATCTCTTCGTCATATTTTATTCACATTTTACTGAATCACCTTCTTTCATTCTGCTTCTGTGCTTTGATCTCCTTTCTCTTTCTGTGTTTTATTGATTCACTTTGTTCTTGATGCACAAACCGACGTCAAACTGCAAACAAGACTGTTAGCAAATTATGTTTACAGTTTCATTTAGCAGTTGCTTTTATCCACAGCAACGTACGTTCAGGGCCAGGAATCGAACCAGCAACCACAACCACAACCGCTCCGCCTCCTGAGCTATAGCTGCTCCGCCTCCGGAGCCACAA
>JBBMOC010000169.1:217415-297415 GCA_037975185.1 Centropyge bicolor | reverse complement strand
TCGGGGCTGGGAGGAGTCCAGGGCTCTCTTGCATTTCCTGGACGGTCAGAGTGGGAGCGGTGCATCATGGGACAGTGGGGGCAGGGCCACCTGGCACCTGCGTGCCATCCTGAACCTCACGCAGTCGGCACACGATGACACTCAGATCCACGACTTCCTGTCTCGGCACTTCAGGCAGAACCAGTCCTCTCCGGCGTCGGTGCTGCTGTTTGGAGCCGACCCGCTGTGCGCCGCAGCAGTGTTGCGCAGCGCTCAGGACCTGGGCCTCACATTACCCATGGTGCACTGGGTGCTGGGCCAGCCCCTCAGCCCCGACGCGCTGCACGCCATCGGGCTGCCGTTGGGCCTGCTGGCCTACGGAGAGGTAGAGAGGAAGCCTCTGGACTTCTATGTCAGAGACGCCCTGCAGCTGGTCACCAGGGCCGTCGCCGCTGCGACCGTGGTGAGACCAGACCTGGCTCTGATCCAGAACATGGTGAACTGCTACGACAAACCCAACAAGCACGAGGTGCCGTCGTCAGGGCAGTACCTGTCCAGGTAACAACCAACCACAAACCCTGTGGGCTTCATTTTGATCATATCACATTAGATAAACATGCTTCTATTTATTTTGATATAAATATTGTTAATCTTAATCTTAATGTTCACGATGAGTTTATGATCATGACTAACATTTCATGGGAAAGCCTGTTCCCTGTTTCCCACCATCTGTTACCAAACAAAGATGAGGAATCTGACTGACTGCAGGGCTGCAACGACCTCACACGACTCTGAACACATCTTCTTCCAAACATGTGAATCTTCTCACAGACGATCATTGGAGTTTCTGTGCCTCTACAGACTCTGCTGCTCATAGACATGGACTTTCATCAGTGAATGGAAATGACAGCAACAGCAGATTTATCCGCAGATTTAATCAGAGAAACTGCAGTATTTACTTGTTAATTCCTTTAGTTTTGTCCCAATGACTTCGGCCGGCAGCTGCGTGTTAGCAGCCGAGTGGAGGGAGTTTGATGACTCCACGTTCAGGCAGGAGGAGCTGACTGAACAAACCACACACACACTCATGTGTACAGGTTGATATATTCATAAATACAAACTGTGTGACGTGTTTTCTCTGTGTGTGAATATAAACATACAGAGCCTAAAGTTCTGTGACCTCCAGCTGCTTCATCACATCAGTAGAATCACAGTCAAAACACTGGATGCTGATTGGACAATAAAAACAACCTTCTCTATGTTCCTATGGTGAAAGCAGTTGAATAAACCAGGTTTTCCTCCGTCACGACAGTTATTAGACTGTAAGAGACCACTTACTTTTTTTAAAGGAAGAATCCAGGTTATGACTGGACGTATTTCCCATTGGATTGTGATAACTTTGCACTCTGCACTTCTGCTGTACAGACTCAAGGTCCTTACACACCGGGAGCGTTTTTTCGTTAATTTGAACGTCAGTTTTTTTTTTACTTATATCCTGTCAATGCAAGCGTTCACATCAGTGTCGTTTTCTCGTCCGGCGATATTGCAGCATTTATTTTTTCGCATCACGGTCGAATTTTCCAAAGTTTCGCATCCTGTGTGTCCACTTCTGACCAATCAGATTGTTTAGCCGTCACATTCACTGGTGTATCCAACATGGCCGACCGGATGATTGTTTACGTGTCAAAGAACAGAGTGCTTTTTGATAAAAAACAAACAAACAAACAAACAAATTACAAGGACAACGACCTGAAGGACGACTTGTGGAGAGTCAGAGTTGGATCTCGCATATGATGATGGTGTGTGCATAAACAGTTTGTTAAACGTCTTTGATTTAACTTTCATCTATGCTAAGTAACTTTAGCTCGCAAGATAACCTGTTCAGATAAAACGTACTATTTGTATTTTCACTGTCTCAAACTCAATCTCGTTGCTGTCACATAACAATTAGGTCTCGTAGACTCTATTTCCATCCAAAATTCGTCAAAATTCGCCCCTGAATATTTCGCAATTTTGTGTTGTATATTCTCACCGTTCCCGGTGTGTAAGGACCTTCACTCTGTAGAGATCTAGATCTGGGTCTTCCAGAATCTGATCATGCTCGAGTCTCATCTTCTTTTCGCAAAATGCTCCCCTTTTATTTCTTAACCAATGAAGCCAAAGTCAACAGATGACCACTGTGTGACAGAGGTGGATAAAGGCTGAACTGCTGCACTGACAGAAAAGATCAAACACATTCACAGTCAATGAAATGACATCAGACTGAGAGACAAAAACCTCAGAGGACAGATCATCTGCTGGAGAAGAAGAAAAGAACAAAGGAAAAGAGAGAAGCCTCTGAGCATCAGAGCATCTTCACACTGAACATGTTCAGAATGAATCAGTGGAAAAAAGAAAATCTGTCCATCAGGTTCTGATGTTTGTTCATGTAAAACTTTGTCAAACAAATTTAGCTCAAATTTTCAGGAATCATTCATATCATATCATTCACTGACTGAATTTGATCTGATTAATTCATGGAATTTTTTGTACTGATAGAGAATAAGACTGTCTACTGCTCAAGAAAAGACAGAATTGTCTGGTTCCCCAGTTTGACCTGGCATATAAAAGCACTCCAATGATAGTTGAATTTGATCATTCAAAGCTAACTCTTCTTGTATTGATTGACCATGTGTCTCCTCCGTCCCCAGCACTTCTGTATGTTCTGTCTCTTTTCCTGTCCCGTAGGTTCTTGTCCAACACATCTTTCTCTGGTCTGACGGGTTTGGTCCGAGTCCACCAGAACTGGTCTCAAGTCCTCACCTCGCAACGTTTCCACATCTGGAGCCTGCGAAGAGATGCGCTGGGCCAGCCCACCTGGGTGACGGTGGGCAGCTGGGAGGGGGGTCAGCTGCAGGTGGAGGACCAGGGAGTCTGGCAGGGACCCAAACCTCACCACAGGACAGAAGGGGCAGGCGGGAGGACCAGGGGGCGCTGGAGGGCGGGAATGCCGGTGGTGGGGAGTCGGGTGAGGGTGGTAACTCTGGTGGAACATCCCTTTGTGTTCACACGGGATGTGGACGACGAGGGCAGCTGCCCAGCCGGCCAGTACTGCCTGGATGCTGGGACCAACAGCTCGGAGACTCTGGAGAGATTCTTCAGGGAGGTGGCGGGGGGGAACAGCAGCTTCCTGCCTGCAGATTACAGTAAGTGTTGTTACGGATACTGCATCGACCTGTTGGAGAAGCTGGCTGAGGACCTGGGCTTCGAGTTCGACCTTTACATTGTCGGAGACGGGAAGTACGGCGCGTGGAAGGGGGGGCGCTGGACGGGGCTGGTGGGTGACCTCCTGAATGGCCTGGCAGATATGGCCGTCACCTCCTTTAGTATTAACTCAGCTCGCAGCCGGGTGATCGACTTCACCTCGCCCTTCTTTTCCACCAGCCTCGGAATCCTGGTGCGCAGTAAGGACACAGCAGCCCCCATCGGCGCCTTCATGTGGCCCCTGCACTGGTCCATGTGGGTGGGCATCTTTCTGGCGCTGCACATCACGGCACTCTTTCTCACGCTGTATGAGTGGAAGAGCCCGTACGGCATGACGCCTCACGGACGCAACAGGATCAGGGTGTTCTCGTACTCGTCGGCTCTGAACCTGTGCTACGCCATCCTCTTCGGCCGCACCGTCTCCTCCAAGACTCCGAAGTGTTGGACAGGTCGGTTTCTGATGAACCTGTGGGCCATCTTCTGCCTGCTGGTGCTGTCCAGCTACACCGCCAACCTGGCCGCTGTCATGGTCGGGGAGAAGACCTTCGAGGAGGTTTCAGGGATCCATGATGCCAAGGTGAGAAATAAAAAAAATCCACGTTTCCACATGTGTCAGGAGAGGCTGAACAGAGATAGATGAGATAGATCAGATCTACCTTCATTTGTCCCACAGGGGGAAATTCACGGGAATCTGTGCAGATAAGTGCAGGTACAGAACCGTCCTTCTGCTTTTGGCTGATTTGATACCTTGTTTTGTGCTGAACAGACAGTGACATCAGCTTCAAAACATTACGCAGAAGCATTTGATGCCGTGTTTATCTTCATGTATGGATTCGTCCAGCTTTAACTCAGTTTAACTCAGTGACCAGTTGGGTGTTAAAGCTGCTTCTGTTTAATGCTAATGATCGTCTTTCGCAGCATCTCGTCGCAGCTTCACGTTCAGCGTCTCAGACCTCTCGACCACTGCAGCGTCCTGGCCACCATCATCTGATGCTTCATTATTCATTGTTCTTGGAGATATAACAGAAGTCTAAAAAATACTGCTAAAAAATGTCAAATGGAATCTGTGCGTTGTTTTCAGTTCGGACTCTTTAGTCATTCACTTTCTGCCTCCTGTCGTGAAATAATTACAAATAGATTAAATTTGTTCTGTGGGTCACCTGCCTCATCCTAATTACGCTTTCAATTCAGCAGCTGATTGAACCATGAAGCGCGTCTGTGAGTGTTTAAACAGCCAGGGCCTCTGGGAGCTGGGGGCGGGGGGGGGGGGAGGTTAATTGGACGTTCATCTGTGTGTGATTAGCTTTTTATTTTTAATGTGGAGGGACTCAGAGTGCTGCCATGTTGTCGGCACAACGAAATGCTTGGTTTGTCTGTTCGCGTCACAACATTACAAAAATAAAAAGAATGAAGGTGATAAAAATAGCAACACAGTAGTGTTGTAAACAGTGTTGTAAACTAATGTTGCACATCAAAACCTCAAACATGTGTCACACATGATGTAAAGACTGTTCAGTGCAGCTGTTGCTGTTAGTGGGAGTGACTGATGGGAGGTGGAGACAATGTTTGAGGCTGCTCCTCAGACCTGTGAGTAGAAGGCGTGAACAAACACATCAGCCACCTTCGTATCCTTGGGCGACGACCCGATCACCTTCGTATCCCCCGATCACCTTCGTATCCTCGGGCGAGGACCCGATCACCTTCGTATCCCCCGATCACCTTTGTATCCTCGGGCGAGGACCCGATCACCTTCGTATCCTCGGGCGAGGACCCGATCACCTTCGTATCCCCCGATCACCTTTGTATCCTCGGCCGAGGACCCGATCACCTTCGTATACTCGGGCGACGACCCGATCACCTTCGTATCCCCCAATCACCTTTGTATCCTCGGGCGAGGACCCGATCACCTTCGTATACTCGGGCAAGGACCCGATCACCTTCGTATCCTCGGACAAGGACCCGATCACCTTCATATCCTTGGGCGACGGCCCGATCACCTTCATATCCTCGGGCGAGGACCCGATCACCTTCATATCCTCGGGCGACGACCCGATCACCTTCGTATCCCCCGATCGCCTTCGTATCCTCGGGCGAGGACCCGATCACCTTCGTATCCTCGGGCGAGGACCCGATCACCTTCGTATCCTCGGGCGAGGACCCGATCACCTTCATATCCTCACACATTTTGAGGGAAGAAAATGACAGTGCCACATATGCACAGATGGTGACGGTCACTCATCCAAATTATTGATTGCTTATGTTTGTGAAACAAAGACAGTTTTGAATTGTGAATGAAGCTTTGAGGTGACGATCAGTCAAAACCAGGTCTTATCAGAAAGACTCAACATATTGGGTCTGCGTCTTTTTCACCGTTGACTCTTCGACTCGAGTTCAAACTCGCAGCCTCTGGATGGAAAGGAGTGGCGATGTCACTCAGTCACTGCTGACGGGGCCACGTTCAGCTCTGTAGGACCGACAGTGACATGTGGCTGATTTCTGGAAGTTCTAATGCCAGTCGTGACCAAACGATATACAATGAATCAAACAACTGACAGTAGAACATGTGGAAACTGTTTCACTCAAATATGTGCAGCTAATTATGAAGCACCTATACAGCAAAGTGTGATTTCAATAGCGCTTAGACGAATTTTGATTTTTGAGTGTTTATGTAAAATTTTATTTAAAGACAGGTTTAAAAATGTATAATTTCAAACCCATATGAAAAATCAAAAACCTGAAAAACTTTTTTGATGGGTCCAGATATGCAGTGGATCCAGTTTGAGGGTGAGTGCTCAACATTAGTAGGTGGAGCCGTGAAAATCATATTAGAACAATAACAAAAATAAACAAAAAAACTCTGCTTGGTTGTTTTTCTCTGCGAAATCCTCAAACATATTT
The DNA here is from genome assembly GCA_037975185.1 of Centropyge bicolor. Classification (NCBI taxonomy): domain Eukaryota; kingdom Metazoa; phylum Chordata; class Actinopteri; family Pomacanthidae; genus Centropyge; species Centropyge bicolor. Next base: position 291,295 of record JBBMOC010000169.1, on the reverse strand, counting down.
CAAAGGATTTTTGAATTCTGGTTCAGGCGAAACATCATTGGTGGAAATGACAACCAAACCTAGTCAAAGCTAACAGTCCTTATAAGGAAGACATGACTCTTCAATACGTGGATCAGTCTTCACACGACTCGAATGGTGACTTGGTTTTAACTTGGTTTTTTGAGCTTGTTTTTCATGATTTCATTTTGATGTGCATTTTTCCATCAACCAATACTGACTGGAGACATTGAAGCAGTTTCTCATTCTTCTTCTTCTTCTTTGGTGTGTCAGCTGCATCACCCGTCCTGGGGATTTCGCTTTGGCACGGTGAGAGAAAGCAGCGCAGAGGATTACATGAAGAAGAGTTTTCCAGAGATGCACGAGTACATGAGGCGTTTCAACGAGCCCACCACACCTGAAGGAGTCGCCACTCTCAAGTAAGAGAACCAACGAGACCAGAGGAGCACAGGAGAGAGCAGAGAGGAACAGACAGGTGATGAGAACGGACGAGAACAGGCAGGTTCAAGTTCTGTCTGTGATTGTTTCGCAGCGGCGACACAGAAACTGAGGGTTTGAATGAAAGATGAGACGTCCTGCAGACTGAACTGTTTGATGCTAAAGGCTCCACACAGACACACTCTGTCTCCTCGCTGCTTGTTGCTGATGGATGTGAACTGTGAGCCACAGAATATCCAGGCTTGAGTTGCAGAGATTCATCTGTGGTGACTGGGTTGATTGGAACCTTTTCACTGAGTTTCACTGCTTGTTGAACTGATTGTATTTTCTCTGAATAGGATGATGATACTTGAGAAATATGATTAGTTGATCACCTGTATTTGTTTTCTCCAGTAATCTTTGTCAGTCTGACGGCTGTCAGTTGAGGCTTTTCATAAGTGATACATACTTTAAATAGTGCGACCCAGTAAGACTGTAGAGAAGCACGTTGTGAAACAGTCACAGGCATCGACCTTATCTGATAATTATGAGACAGATTTGTTGTAATTATTAGACCCTGATCTGAGAAAACCATCGGTGCTTGAGAGGATGGAGGCCTAATGGTGCTAAATGGTGAAATCATTTCATTTGCTCTTTGGCTTGAGGCAGTGGCAGATGTTAATATCACTAAATAACGTGCGTGGTGTTATTATTAGTGTGGTATTCTGTGCATTGAGTGAACAACCAATCAGATGTCTGGATTATGTAATGAAGCTGCAGCATCTGTCCATTGTCATCAGAATTTACATGCATCAGACACAAAGAGTTAAATTTGTTTGTTGACACCAGCAGGTCTCTGAAGTAAGGACGGAGCTGCTGGTTCAGGAGCAGATAAACCAGGACCAGATGCTTCATGGACACAAATTCACACATCTGAAATGTGTCCAAGATAAATACTGTGGTACCGTTCGGCAACACCTCAGAAAAGAGTGTGAAAAATACAGTGTGATAAGAAATCAGGTCCCAGTTTGCTGGAACATGTGTTTCCTCTAAAGTCCAAATGATCAGGTCTCTGATTGTGTTTGTTGTCTCTGTTTAAGATTTGACATGTAAGTGACTCGAGTTGAGACCAACCTGTTCAATCACCAGGCTGGAAACATGTTTTCTTCTGCTGCAAAGTCGAATATTTCAACATAGGGGTCAAATGTCATTGACTCCCTTTTGGAACCTGCCCCTAGTGTTCATTCGAGGAACTGCAGCTTTCTACATTTTCACGTTGGCTTCATTTTTCAGCGCTGGAGGTTGCCGCTTGGTTTGATCTCTTTGTGTTTTCAGTCTGAGTTTCATCAGACTGTGAACTTTAATCAGTCCACCTCCATCAGCCATAATCCTCTCTGCTCACTCACACATACACACACGATCAGGGCTTCATTTCCTGTGTTGTTTTGATGTTAACAGCTGATTTGAGGTCTGAACTTCCTGCTCAACTTTATCCAGTCATGACATCATCTGTGTGAGCACCCAGTCAGGAGCAGAGGATCAGAGACCTTTATGGTTGATTTCCTGTCTGTGGAGCTACAGATCTCAGATCAGTTGAAAAATGAAACCCATCACACCCTAACCCATACCTGTCTGATTGCCTGTGCTTCACACACCTGGGCAGGTGTTTCCCAACACAGCTGACAAAGACCAATGCACACAGTTGAGACACAGTTCAGTCAGAGCAACGTTTGTGATGATGCTCGAGTGGCCAACTGCTGCACTGACAGTCTTGTTATGTGTTGAAAGCCAGTCATTGCGATGTTACCATGTCTCTGTAGCTGCTGTCTGTAGTTGCTGTCTGTAGTTAATTTCTGTAGTTCATTTCTGTAGCTGCTGTCTGTGGTTGCTGTCTATAGTTGCTGTCTATAGTTGCTGTCTGTAGTTGCTGTCTATAGTTGCTGTCTGTAGTTGCTGTCTGTGGTTGCTGTCTGTAGTTGCTGTCTGTAGCTGCTGTCTGTACTTATTGGCTGTCTGTAGTTGCTTACTGTAGCTGCTTTCTGTACTTATTGACTGTCTATAGCTGCTGTCTGTAGCTGCTGTCTGTAGCTGCTGTCTGTACTTATTGGCTGTCTGTGCTTGCTGTCTGTAGCTGCTTTCTGTACTTATTGACTGTCTATAGTTACTGTCTGTAGCTGCTGTCTGTAGTTGCTGTCTGTACTTATTGGCTGTCTGTGGTTGCTGTCTGTAGCTGCTGTCTGTGGTTGCTGTCTGTAGTTGCTGCCTGTAGCTGCTGTCTGTGGTTGCTGTCTGTAGTTGCTGCCTGTAGCTGCTGTCTGTGGTTGCTGTCTGTAGTTGCTGCCTGTAGCTGCTGTCTGTGGTTGCTGTCTGTAGTTGCTGCCTGTAGCTGCTGTCTGTGGTTGCTGCCTGTAGCTGCTGTCTGTGGTTGCTGTCTGTAGTTGCTGTCTGTAGTTGCTGTCTGTAGTTGCTGCCTGTAGCTGCTGTCTGTAGTTGCTGTCTGTACTTATTGGCTGTCTGTGGTTGCTGTAGTAACCATGTTGCTCTGTGTTGAAGGACAGATCCTCCTCAGCTCGATGCCTTCATCATGGACAAAGCTCTGCTCGACTACGAAGTCTCCATTGACGCAGACTGTAAACTGGCGACTGTGGGGAAACCGTTTGCCATCGAAGGTAAGACAGCGACTGAAAGATTTCAGGGAGTCGTGGAAGAGTCGGGATGAGCCACAGCGAGCTGGTAGCCAAATCTCGACTCCTGTCACTGATGTGTGCAGCTTAAATCCCAGCTGCTCACTGCATGATGGGAAAAGACCAGTTATCGTCTCGCGTCTCAAAACGACAGTAGTTTATGTTGCTGTTTATTTCAGATTTCTGGGACCTGCAGCACTAAACCACATTCTGTTACTTCTATTAACTACATGTGTGACTGAAATCCTCATGATGAGGAGTGCATTCTGTCACCGGCTTAGAGGCATGTCCGGCATGTCTGTGTATGTGTTCCAGGGTTTATCTTCAGTTCACAGCTCTTTTATTGAAACGTGTTTCATAAAGTTTCATCATCTCAACCAATCAGATGAGAGGAAGCACCTCCCTGCAGACTCACTGACAGTTTAACAGTTTAAAGATTCACTCGGATCTGTTTCCTCATGCAGAGACTCGGCTGTCCAGTCCAGTCAACTTTACTCAGAGTAAACAGCCCGGTATCACAAATCACACATTTGCCTCAAGGAGCTTTAAAATCTGTGCAGCATCCACCCCTCGATCCTACCACCCCCACCCCCACCCCCCCATTGTTGCAAGAATACTTACACACACTCTATACTACATCCATCCTCTGCAGTCAAACGGGGGTTTGGTTTGTCTTTCAAACAATCGTCCAGTCGTTCTCTCCGCGAGCTTTCTGGGCCTCTCACACCCCACCTGGCCCCCACTGTTACCTGGCAGTTCTTTACTCCATCACAGGACCTGAGGACGCAGTGACCTGCAGAGTCTCTGCTGTCTTCTTATTGGCTCCTCCTGCTTCGTGTGCTGCTTAGTTTCCTTTTTTCCAACCTCAAATTGTACAAAACAATAATAATACACTGATTCATTAGATGAGTTCATCTTCTGCTGACTGATCTATTCACAGTAACAGACATTTTGAGCTGGGGGGGTCCAACCTGCCACTGTACGGTCTGTTGTGTCTTATTCACAGGTTACGGTATCGGGCTGCCTCAGAACTCCCCCCTGACCTCCAACATCTCCGAGTTCATCAGCAGATATAAGTCAGAAGGATACATGGACCTGCTGCACGACAAGTGGTACAAAGTGGTTCCCTGTGGGAACCGCGTGTTCGCCGTCACTGAGGTGAGTCAGTGGATACACATGTTGACATTGTCTCAGAGGTCAGACCCAAATGTGAGCCGTGGTGTCTGTGCATGTAGTCTGTGATTCACCACAACAGCTTAATGACACAGTTCCCGAACTGACACTCCAGGTGCATTCTGGGTATTCAGGACCTCAGCATTTATCTACAGTCATCGCTGGCCATCATATAAATTATTAGGTAGTGTTTTGCTCATGATGCTTGTTCCAGTTCACACCAGGTAATGGGCTCCCTCTTGTGGTGGCTTGTGAAAGGACACTGGTAGTTACAGTGGAAGGACACTGATGTTCTCAGCTCTGCTTTCTAAACTCTACAAACTAGTCGAGGAAGTTTAAACAGCTCAAAGTGAAACATGCAATCAAAGCCAAAACCGTCCTTTTTCAAAATGGCACATACACTTGAATTACTCCTTCAAAGCAGCTACAAACATACAATACAAACTACTTCATCAGTGCAGCCAAACACATGATGAGCCTGTGGTACCACGTGTCCAGCTGTTGCTTCCTTAAACACAACAAGCAGAGACACACCAAGTGACACCTTGTGTTAATGGGGCTGAACTGCACTTCATTCACCAAAGAAAATAAGTGGAGACCAGGGGCCTCATGTACAAAGACTTGCGTGGATTTCCTACTAAAACATGGCGTACGCTCAAATCCAGAAAACGTCCTACGCACAAAAAAATCCAGGGGCCTCATGTACAAAACATGGCGTACGCACAAAAAAATCCAGGGGCCTCATGTACAAAACGTGCGTACGCCCTTTTTCACGGCAACGTTCAGATGTATGAAGAGTGAAATGACTGTGGAAATGTGCGGTGCTTCACACCAACTTCATGGCTGGCGTACGCACATTTCTACAGCTGTGGATCCTTTGGCGACACTTAGAGGTGATGCTGGGAAACTGTTGTAATACATAAATGTGAAAACAATTAGTTATCGGACTGAGTGATGTGTATATCAGAGACACATGAACAATTAATACTGATCAAAAATTAACATACGCAGGTGTCTGCAATTACATGAGTGGATTAAAAAGCATGCGTAAAGTCGGGCAAAAAATACAGTTAAAAACCAGTGGTGTAAAGGAACGAAGTAAAAATACTTTGTTACAGTACTTAAGTAGTTTTTGGGAGTATTTATACTTGAGTTTTTATATTTATTGCAACTTTCACTTTTACTTCGCTACATTTAGAAGAAATAAATGATACTTTTACTCTGCTACGTTTATACTGGACACCGCCGTTACTCGTGAATATATTTGTCTCATCATGTTTGGATTATCCGGACTGTGCGTATTTTCGCGTGAACACCTGTCGCTCTCAAAACACGTTGAGGCAAATCACCAGACTGCGAATATTCAGCATGATGGAAGCCGCCTCGTCCGCTGGCGATAGCGGAAATAACACAACACAAACACCTGCTGGTTGTGCTTCAGAAGAAGACAGACACGCGTGGCCATATGTTAATAAAAAAAAAAGTTCGCTTTTGTCAGGATGAAAGATTCATCGTGCCGCTTGTATTTGCCGAAAACACCGAAATAATGTTGAGATACGAAATTGTCAATGACACAGTGTGACAACATTTGACTCTTTACCTCCACTGGGCAGCTAAGAGTAGCCTTGCTAGCTCACCACCACAGTGTATGAGGGCAGCTAACAGTAGCCTTGCTAGCTCACCACCACAGTGTATGAGGGCAGCTGAGTGCATTAAACAGCCTGTATTTACAGCTGTGTCGTCCCATTTGTAAATCATATGGGTGGAAATGAGCTGCGTGGCGGAGGTCTGCGCCTGTTCAGCACTGATCGCATGGACCTACTGAAATCGTTTCCTGCCGTCTGCAAGTTGACTCGGAGGGAGAGTTAAACTTAATTTTGTGTCTTTGTACTTTTACTTTTGATACTTAAGTACATTTCATATGCGCTACTTTAAGACTTTTACTCAAGTGATTATTTTATGGGTGACTTTCACTTTTACCTAAGTAGATTTCAAGCAAAGTATCTTTACTTTTACTCAAGTAGCGCTTTCAACTACTTTTTACAGCACTGTTAAAAACAATGGCTGCGTTGGCACTGGAAGACATTGAAAATGGTGCAGTAAGAAGAGAGCGTGTCTACAGAGACAGAAGATTTACTGGCACACGATGACAGCGGGCTCATCAGCGCCGTAGAGCCGAGCCGGCCTCAGAGCGCAACACGGCGAGGAGCCATGCGCTGCCTGTGCCCATACAGGTGCTGACCACACTGGGGTGCCTGGGAACCGGGACCAGAGGGAGCTGGCCGGCCGATCGACCCTGAGCCATGCCAGCCGTGTGGGACGGCATTATCAGCAAGTCAGCCAGTTCAGTTGTCCCTGTGTGCAAAGTGCTCATGTTAATAACCCCGTGCGTAAAGTCTGAAATGTCTTAATGAGCCTCACATTTTCCCCGGCGCACTTCTAATGTGCAACAGGACTCACGAACCAGAAGCTGGACCCATTAACTTGTATCCCACCCAGGAGGCCACCCGGGCCCGGCAACATTTGATTTCAATCATGTAAAAGAGGGAAGGACGCAGAATTCACTTATTCACCAATGCATTTATTGATTCACTGATCTTTGTGAGGACGCCTATCAGCTGATCTGGGCGATCATTTATGCCGCCTATTGCTCTCACTATTTCGTCTTGTGACTCCAGCACAGCAGGGGGGGAGGACACGGCCAGTCGGGCGGGCGGCGGCAGCAGCAGGTTGCGGCGTACTGACTCCAGGGAAGCCAGGGACGGTAGAGGAATCCCCCGAGCCGGAGACGCCGGGGACGGCTGTGTTTTAAAATAAATTCAGCGATCAAACATGAGTCAAAGTCTCTGATACCCTCTTTTATACGCTGCCATGTTTAAATTTAATTCAAAATATTTCAAACCAAATAATAGCATCCATACAGCATTTACGCATGAACCTCTATCTTATAGGATGTATGTGAGGAGGCTACTGTATGAACACATTTGTTGTGAGTTACACAAATACATACGTACCTTCTTTTTAATCAGAGTCACCCACATGTGCTCCCACCCCCCACCCCCCACCCCCCCGACTCTCTGGTCAAACGGCTGGATTTTCTGGATTTGAGCGTACGCCATGTTTTAGTAGGAAATCCACGCAAGTCTTTGTACATGATGCCCCTGATCTTTTAATTCTGAAATGCTCTCCTGTAGCCATGAGTTAGTAAGTCATCATTCTTGTTTTGATCTTTGTCAGCGTCGTAGCAGCTGAAGTTTTTCCTGTCTCTCCTCTGTCAGACTCTTCAGATGGGGATCAGCCACTTTTCTGGACTTTTCGTGTTGTTGTGTATTGGAGTGGGCGGAGCTTTGCTGACTCTGGCAGGTGAACACGGTTTCTACCAGCTGGTCCTACCACACATCCGCCGCCGGCAGAACCTCAAATACTGGCTGCACACCTCACAGGTGAGACTCAGTCTGTCTGTGTGTTCACTACAGATTCTGACTAAGGACTTTGATTTTGACCAGAAATTGTTATGGTTAATTTCAAAAGACAAAAAGTGACGGCTTCAGGTTTGAACACATCAGTCCAGCTGCTGCACAGTCATCACAACAGAGCAATCATGTGACACAGAGGCTGGAACTATCTGATTGGTTAGAAGTGCTGAAGACGGAGCGGCAGGTTCTCAGGAGGTGCTGAGGACGTGCTGTCTCTGCAGGGGCTCCAGAGAGGAGCCGACACAGAAGTGAGCAGTTTGAGGAGTTTGTGGTGGGTTTCTGAGGAGGTGCAGGGGGAGAGACGTCAGGCAGCAGAGATCTGACTTTTCATTTCCAGCAGATGTTTCAGCTGCGAACATGTTTCCTGTTGTTCCTGTTCACAGCTTTACAGTCTGATCGGACTGTTTGTGTGTTTGACAGAAAATCCATCGAGCTCTGAACATGACGTACGAAGACGTGAAACGGCGAGCTGAGAAAGAGAAAAGGTTGGTCCTGTGTCTGATGTCACGCTCTTATACACAGATTATGAGATCACCTGCTGTTTGCTGCTGGTAAAGAATCAACATGCATCACTGTTTCTTCTGTTCAGCTGTAATCTCCAGAAGCCCCCCCAGGGCCCCCCAGGTCCCCCCGCCCCGCCGGCCCCTGGAGCTTCCGCCAAGTGGAACAATGAGACCAGCAAGGACGCTGCCATCCGAGCCACGGCCAACACTAAGGACGCCCGAGACTTCAAACGAGTCCACTTCAACCTGGAGACTCTCAACACTCGCCGCCTGCTCGCTCGCATCGCCACCTCCGATCCCAAGGGAGGCGTGGCCAAATCTGAGGAGGCGGTCCCAGCCAAGCCGCGGGTGCCAAACAGCAGACCATGTGAGAACGGAGGCCCGACAGCTTCATTTGCCAGCCTGGTGCTCTCCTTGCCCTCAGCATCCTCCTCCTCTTCTTCCTCCTCTGCCCAACCCAACACCTCCTCTCTCCCACCTCCTCCTCCTGTAGCGATGGTCCCGCCCCCTGCTGTCGTGGCCCCACCCCAGCCCGGTGAGCTGCAAGAGCTGCAGGAGCAGATCGAACAGATGAGGGAAAAACTGAGGACAGCTCTGGCCAGGAGAGCCGAGATCCAGACTACCCTGGCCAAACCTGTCACCACGGCAACCAACAACCCATCTTCAGTAACCACGTCGACAACGTCCATGACCACAACAACGGGAACCACGCCCACCGTCACCCCGGCGATGCCTCTCCCTGCCAACATGAAGTGTGTGACGACCATGACGGACCCACCTCACAAAGTCTTGTCCAAAGTCCGCCCCCTCCACAGCAGACCGACCAATCAGAGGAGGTGATGCTCTCTGTGTAGATCACATGACCCTCTGCACCCTCTGCCATTTTTAATTGATTATGAAATCTGAGCTCAGACAGTGCAGCCATGTGATTCCAACACTGGAAATAAAGTTTACTTGTTTTATTATCTTTATTAATATTTTATTTTACTATTATATATTTTGTTGATATCATATATAAACTGATCAACTCACTGTTGACACAGTAGCTGCAACAGAACATTGGTGGCTGTATTATAGATAAAATCACTCAGTCAAGGTTATGTGTGTTTACTAGGTTTATGGGCTAAATTAGCCGATAAATTGAGGCCATATAATATATTAAGAGGTTTTTTTTTAATGATCTGATGCAGTGCATTATTGGGGTTTTCGAAGTAAACTTTTACTAAATATTACAGATTCTCTTTAAAATGTATCTTCATTGAAAAGAAAACGAATTATTTATAAATGTATTATTATTATTTTTAAACATGATGACTAATGAAGATAATTAGGTAATTTTGAGTATTTTGAGTAATTTAATGGTTTTTAAGGAATAAAAAATTCTCGGAATTGACTAAATAAAATAATGTCCACCTCTTAGTTTATACCTTCAAATGGCCTTTTTAAAATGAAGTTATCCATTATCTTAAAGTCCTTCCTTTAAGCTTAAAGCACCTTATACTCGCCATTCATGTATTTTTCAAATATTATGTTCCTCAGGAAATAAAGGGGCAACTCTATTTCTAAATTTATGGTCAAATGAAAGATCTCTGTCTATAAAACACATCAGTTTAGATGAAGGTGTGAGTTAAAGTATTGAGGGGATTTTCAGGGATTCACTGGGCCACAGAGAGCTTAGGACAGTCAGATTTCGATGTCAGATGTCAGTTATTTAGGGACACTTGTGTAAATTAGGAGCAGCAGAAGACCCTAAATTGACTCCTGAGGTACACCAGATTTAACAAACGTTTTGCTAAATTTAACAAATTGTTGCTTTGGCTCTTTCATCATGTTCTGACCGGGTCAGACTGGTTAAGATGGCTGCTGTGACACTGAAGTGGGGACATTGTTTCAGGAACCTTTGTGGCACAGAAACAGGAGCTGCTGTGAGGCCGAACTCAGCAACATGGCAGAGAACAAACAGGAACTTCAGAGGATACAAAAGTAAACGCACCACCAACAGAATCAAACCGGGTGGAGCCTCGTGACAAATTCTGACTTTTGCTTACATCCAACAGAAATGTTGCTGTCAATGCAATAAGTAGTTTGTTCTGTGTGTAGAGAAAAGTGACAGCACCTTCATGTTATATGGGAAAGTTCCAAGTTTACAAATCAAACATTACAGGTACTTCTAACTAAGTTTACTTCAAACGACTCTCATCTTTCAATAAAGGTGCAGATTCAGGTGTTAAACCCAAAACTTACTCAATAGATTAAAAAACCCAACTTTGTGTCTGTTGCCATCCCAGTGTCAGAGAACATGAGAGGTTTTAATCTTCAGCCACTGTGAAACTCAGTCAACTTTCTTATCCTCAATAATGACGAGTTACAGTCATTAAGAAATGATTTTAATGGAATAAATAATGGATTAATTCATAGTTTGTAACATATTAAGATGCTTCATTGGATTATCTACATTGTTAAAGTGTCACCACCTAAAATTGTCTGAATGACATGAAAGCAGTCCTGTTATGGTTACATTCATTTGGCCTCAGTGCTCGGAGATGACTTTCCAGCTGTGTTTCTACTCCTTAAAAAATCAATGGATGGATGATCAATGGAGATAATCAGTTCAATAACCTGTTTTAGAATCTATTAATTTATCCATGAAATTTATTGAATTAGCGTTTTAAGGGTTTCTTTAACTCACAAACTGCAGATAATCTATTCAAATATCTTAATATGCTACAGCCCATTCATTCACCTGTTCATTCTCCTGTGACCTCATCTGCGTCTGACCTGTAGAGGCTCCTTGATCCAAACAAGTAATTGATTCCCAATGTCTCCGTCAGTTATTTTTAAGGTATTTTGTTTGTGTTATCATGTTTTTGATGACTTATCTGCACAATCTAAGAACTTTAAATTCAAATTAATGTGTTTAAAGGAGTTGATGGATCATAACATATGAAGTGTTTTGTTCAGGGTTAAAGCTCCTTCACTTGTTTCCATGTGCAGATATCGTGGAAAGAAATGATTTCCGGAGTTGTCAGTGTAATTTGGTGTCTTAATCTGCCGATATCAGAGAGCCAGCTGGATGAGCACGATGGAGGACTGAAATCTGCAGACTGCGTTTTTATTAAAAGCCATGTGACTTCCTGTCCTGAGTCGCTGACGGCATGAGGTTTCAGCAGCAGCACAGCCGCTAACAGCAGCTAGCTGCTCCAGCTGGCAGGCCTGCAGGGTGCTTCCTGTGCTCAACACCGCCACCTGCTGTTTGCACTGATGACAGTTTGCATTGACATTTACATTGAAGTCACAACTGTCTTCAACCTGAAGGGACAGTCCAACATTTGGTGAAATCCTTTCTGCAGTGTTTCTCTGTGTTTCTTCATACACACACAGATGGAGTGTTGCCACTGAGCCAAGATGTTCACTGTTCATCCAGTCATCCAGAGTTTCTCTGAGCCTCCATTGAAACTGTGGTAAAAGTGCAAACTCTCAGGTACAAAGCTGTGAATGAACTGGTTTGATTGCTTTTCAAATGTGTTGCACTAATTGGTGATGTGGAGTTTGAACGTTTGTCTGCAGAATGAGCAGGTTCAGAGATGTTGGTGATCAGGTGACACTGGAAACCTGCCGCAGACAATCAAACACGACTTTCTGTTTCTGACTGAACAGAACGAGCCAGTCAACATGCATCTGCTGCCGTTCCTCCAGCCCTGACCCTGATCCACACACATTTACCAGGAAGAAAGAAGACAGCTCTCAGAAGCCGCTGTTAGATCGTAGGTCGGGGGAAGCTGCTCCGCTGATCGTGTGCAGGGATAAAAGACTGACAGCCATTTCTGAAAAATGAGGCCCAGTTAAAGTAAAATTCAGGGATGGTTTTCATGTGATTTGGAGTATTCAGTATAACCCATTCATTACTTTGCTTTTGAACGAGTTGTACTCCTCAAAAAGCACTTGATACAAACACACAAGATAATTGATGAATGTTAAATACCTTAGAAATCAAAATTCATATTAAGACGCTTCGATTAATCAATTTTTAAACAAACAGTGTGCAAAACAACATGAAAATGATCCCTGAATTTTAAGGTCTTTTTAATGTATAGATTACAGGGTGGATTTCATATTATGACTCCTTGAAATAAGATAAGATAAGATAGTCCATGAAGGTGTCTGAAAACATTATGAGAAAAAAACAGACAGAATTTAATGAAATGGAACCTGGAACCACGTTCTGGACAGAGCAAGGGTTTCCACTGGATCAATCCACGTCTTCCTCCTCACCTGTTCCTGTGAGGCGTTCACTGTCTTGTCTGTTTCAGCTGACAGAGCTGTGAGGCGTTCACTGTCCCGTCCCGTGAAAAGTGAAGCTGAGAATGTTTGATAAACGTTTCTGTTGTTTCTGTTCATGTTGATCTTCACACATTTTTTGGTAAAATTAAAAAGGAAATAATGTGTTAACAAATTAAAAGTCTTGTTTTTCTCATCATTTTAATGAAGGTTGCACTGAAAATGTTGATATTTCCTCTGACTTCTTTTGAAATGTTATATTTGTAAGGGCCATTTCAGGAGATTCATATGTGTGTGTGCAGGACACTCAGTTGTCCACTAGGTGTCACCTTTGTGTTTTGGGTCTCATGCCTACTTCGGCAGGAACCTTTCATCAGGTAACAGGTGCTGCGCCGGCGCGCCGGGCCAAGTGAGGTTTGTGGGTGTGGTTATGATGGCTGGATTTATGGATTTTGATGGACACTAATGGTTGGAATGTTGCATGTCACACATCGAAGAGCAGAACGGTGAGCAATAAATAATCCATCAAAATCAAAGAAGAAGACGTCGGATGTTTTTATTTCACAAGACACAAGGGAGTTTTAGACTTAGTCGCTATCAGTGGTGTTACCAGGATCCCAGGTGAGGGTGGGCATTAGCCTTACGTGGGGGGGGGGGGGGCAAAAAAAAGAGTGGTACAATACTCAAGTAGCTCAAAATCCAGTGTAGGGCTACTGCACCTTAAAACATGTTTTGTTTTCTCCTCTGTCAATTAAATTCATAGAACATTATGAACATGCAGGTGATAATGTTTTTTTTTCTTTTTTCTTTTTTTAAAAGGTGAAGGTGAAGAGGTGAGGGGCTGAGCTGACAGTGAGTGCTTTAGGACGCGGGAGAGTCCACGGCAGTGTCCGCTGGCATACACAGTAATATATGAATGGGATATCACATGCGGTGCCCAGACTGCCGTCAACTCTACATCCAGGTTTCCTTGGGTGGGCAGAGCGTGTCTGTGGGTGGGCACTGCCCACCCCTGCCCCCCCCACCTGGTAACGCCCCCGGTCGCTATAATATTTAATCATGATTCTGTCACATTAAAAATCAACCATGAATAATATTGAGTAAACATAAACAACTTAAATAATGATCTTAAGTTAATATGTATTCAAAATCTCGTAAAAGATGCAAATGGGTCTAATACCAGAGGACATTGATGGAAGAGCAAAGAAATACCTTTTGCAAATATTGACAACAGCAGCAATTAAATGTATTACAGTCGAGTGGTTAAAACCTGGCCCTCCGACATATCATATGTGGACTGAGAAGGTGTGGGAACTTTACCAGATGGAACAGATAACTTACTCCTTGAGACTCCAAAAAGAAACCTTTGTTTCTGTTTACGATGGAGTCCTGCTGTCGCCACACTGACACAGTGAAGTGACTGAAATTCACCCACATAGTCTACGGTCCATATATATCTACATCTTCCCACCTGACTTACCTCTTGACGCACGTCACTTTTTTAATTTTTGTTTGTTTATTTATTTATTTTCTGGCCAATATACACTTGTTTTACTTGCTTTGTTGGATTTCAAAATTAATAATTTCAGCATTTGGTTTATCTTAATTTTTGGTTTGCCTTTAAACCACATAGACACAGCTGTAAGAAACAGAAAAAAGATTCTGAAAATGATTGTATTACTTGCTTGAATTGAAATAAAAACTAAGTAAAAAAAAAACTAATATGAATATAATAATATACTAATATCATGAGAGAATTTGAACTTCAGGTCGAGCTGTTTGAGAAAATTGTGTCTATTGAATTAAGGCTGTTGAATATAGAAGGATTTATGATGTGAAAATGCCATTCACAAGGTTCCATCACATGCATGTGGACCAGTAAAAAACGCTGATGTATACTCTGTGATTTTTTTCTGTGAATTTTTTGCATGTTACAAATTGACTTTAAAACTACTCAGAACCAGTGAAGGTTTAATCCTCAGCATGAAATTGTATTTTTTTGGGGGTATTTTCACCTTTTTCGAACAGTTAATGAGTCATGACAGGAAATGAAGGAAGAGAAAAAAAAACAGCAGCTGGATTTTGAACTGAGGAACCTGAAGTTTCATGATACAAGAATTAATGAAACTCTTGTCTATTGAGACGCACACTTGTACAAATAAATGTTTCATTGAATAAGTTCTGTCTGGTGTCACAAACGAAACTGACCAGTTATTTAAATGCTTCAAATAGAAACGTGTATGTATATGTGTATATACAGAAAAACATGGGGCCAAGGACGGTGCCTTGGGAAGCACCACAGGTGCTAAACTCATTATTCATTCATTCAATACATTTTTAAAAAACAGCTTTAAGTAAACAACCTCTAAACTTTATATATAATAAATAATAAAAAAAGAATAAAGAACAAAAAATGGTAATTCAGAAATTGTCCACTTGGTGCAATCCAGAGAGTCAAGGCCTGGTTTTCAGACCGCTCTGTTTCAGATGTGTTCGCTCCTCAGCAGGCGATCGGCCAGCTCGTTGTATTTCATCGTCCTCAGGATCTCCTCGGCCACCCGTTTCGCCCCCTCGCCGTGGTACTGCTGGACCATCAGGTCCACAGTTCTTGGGATGTCTGCTGCCTCCAGCCGGCTGACGGGGATGGGGTGAGACTGCAGACTCAGGTGATGCTGGAAGATTTTGAAATCCCTCGACAAGACATTTTCCAGTATCTGGAGAAGCAGGCGGGTCACATCCACCGACCCTGAGCCACCAACTGACGGAGGAGAGAGCACAGCAGGGCTCACAGTGAATTCACAGACCCCGACAGTGAGGGCAGGAGTGGACCCATCACACACAGTGCAAATGAGTACAAAAAACTCCCTTCATGAAACTAAACTTTGACTTTTGACTTGACTATTTTTGGGGCCAGTCATCTACTTTAAGCTTTGTTACATTTACAGTTATACAAGGGCCTCAGCTGGTCTGTTATTGTTTTGACATTGTTTTGTGATTTGGTGCTATACAAATAAAACTGAACTGATTTGAACCAGATGATGTTTGGTGAGAATCACATCATGAACAGTTTCAGTACATTCACACACTGATGGAGCCATCAGGGCCGTTTGGGTTCAGGATCCTGCTCAAGGACACTTGGACACAAAAGACACTTGGACTCATCGGCTGCAGGGTCGAACCACAAACCTTCCTTTAGAATGGCTTCATATAAATCTGATGTCCTTTTATCAGTGACACTAAACCATGTTTATCTATTTATCATGATCCTTAATAACAGGAAATGTGATGTTTAGGCCAACAGCTGTTTTCTGACCTTCTTGATTAAATCTATGTTTTTGAGGTTCTCATCTGTATGAAGATCATTTTCTTACCAGCTGTTTCATATGGAGCCTCTGAAGGGACGTGGGCACGTAAATCAAATCCAAATCAGTGACGAACTCTCAGGGTCTCTCTCTCATCTCGTGTGCAGCAGAGACCACGCATGAGTCCAGACGTTCCTTCAGCAGGTCGATGTCACTGTCAGCTACAGTTTATGTTCAAGTTGCCCAATACTTTCTACATTTGTTTTTGTTTTTTGCACATGTCCCTTCAGAGGCTCCGTAGTTTCACAATCACTTCATTATGTGTGTGTGACAGTGACCGTGTGTTGTTCTTACCTTCTGCACAGTGAATGGATTCAGGGTCTGCAGGAGAAACAACACAGTGATATCAGAAGACCCTCCTCACATTCAGAAACATGCCCCTGCTCCAATCACAGTCACCCAGTTTGATTCTATGTGCTGTGACTGAACATGTGATCAGAATGTTGGAGGAAGTCACTTCCTCAGCTTTGTTTTCAAGGACAGATCTCATGTCGATAGGTTTAATGTGTGGAGAAGCGCTGACGTGTTTACTCAACACCTGCAGCAGTTGGTCTGTTCTCCACACGGCTGTGATCAGGTCTGTGTCGCTCTGCGCTACAGACGGGTGAGCCAGGTCAGACCCCACTGATCCAGATGATGGACTCATCCCTGATGTTTCCATACTATAGATGGAGCCACATTAAGAGAAGAACTTTTCTGATGTAGTTCTTCTGCCACCACTAATACTACTACTACTGTGAACAGTATGTATAATGATAATTCACTTTATTGTATCAGTGCTTCACATAGAAAAGACAGAATCAACAAAACTGGGAGAGAAAATGACAGAAAAATAAATGTACAGCCACTCCTAATAAAATATTAATAATAATCATAAAGCTGTAAATGTGGGTGTGAACAGAGCAAAGCCGGAGGAACAGAACTGAGCTCTGCTAACTGCTAACTGCTAACTGCTAACTGCTAACTGCTAACGAAGCGCATCGCTGCAAAGTCACATGTGGGTTCTCTCACACACACACACACACACACACACACCTCTGAGTCTGACGGACTGACGCCACACAACAGACTCTGCGGTGCCAAACAGCCAGCCAATCAGAGGGAGTGGAGTCACATGACAGCTCAGCTGCAGCTGCACTGCGCAGACGTCGGATTCCAGCTGAACCTCGAAGGACGGCAGGAAGTTGTTGTAGTCGCTGAAGTTCAGAAACTTTGACATCTGAAACAAAAAAGACACGCTTCATATTTACAGAGAAAACCTGCAGCTTCCTGCCGCCGACGTGCGTGTGCTCCCTGGTCACATGTTCAAGGCTGAAACAGCTGGAGCGGCCGTCTGGGTAAAACATGGGAACAGGTGGAAGCAGCTCACCTCCGGCTGGACGGCGGCGGCCGGCTGTCCGCTCAGTCTGTACGTCTGATTGGGGATCAGCTCGCAGTCTGGGATGGTCTGAACGTACCGAGCTCTGATCCGTCGCTTCCACTCCACGATCACCTGCAGACCAGATCGGACACTGAGGACTTCACACACCTCTGCATGTCGTTTCAAAGTTTCTCCACACCACACAAAAATGGCATACATTAGTTATTTGGTCACTTTCAGTCACTTTGGTCATCTCGTCTCTTTAAAGCTGAAACATGTTCTATGCTGTGATGCTAATGGTCATTTTCAAGGAGTTTTCCCTCTTTAAAAAGTCCTTCACATGTTATAACCTGTTCATGTGTTAGTCATGTGCTCATGTGTTCATGTGTTAGTCATGTGTTCATGTGCTCATGTGTTAGTCATGTGTTCATGTGTTAGTCATGTGTTCATGTGTTAGTCATGTGCTCATGTGTTCATGTGTTAGTCATGTGCTCATGTGTTCATGTGTTAGTCATGTGTTCATGTGTTCATGTGTTAGTCATGTGTTCATGTGTTCATATGCTCATGTGTTCATGTGCTCATGTGTTCATGTGTTAGTCATGTGTTCATGTGTTAGTCATGTGCTCATGTGCTCATGTGTTAGTCATGTGTTCATGTGTTCATGTGTTAGTCATGTGTTCATATGCTCATGTGTTCATGTGCTCATGTGTTCATGTGTTAGTCATGTGCTCATGTGTTCATGTGTTAGTCATGTGCTCATGTGTTCATGTGTTAGTCATGTGTTCATGTGTTCATGTGTTAGTCATGTGTTCATGTGTTCATATGCTCATGTGTTCATGTGCTCATGTGTTCATGTGTTAGTCATGTGCTCATGTGTTCATGTGCTCATCACATGCTCAGACATGGCAGTTTACCAATGGGGTCAATTTTAAGGAATCTTTGCCACGTCCGAGCCCCTGAGCTGGAGGTGAAGGGGCGGGGCTTGTGTACCTGAGCGAGGCAGACGTTCCTGGGCAGCAGAAGGACGAACAGCGAGCAGCTGCAGGAGAAGAGCAGCACCAGGCCGCCGATGGCCTCGCCGGACGCCGCCGGCGTCACCAGACCGAAACACGAGAAGCCGGAGACGTCGATGATCACGTGACTGTCTGTCACCTGACCAGGTGTGATGATATCCACGCTGTCCCCGCTGACGTGAGCAACAGACAGGGAGTGCTGACGGCCATCTGCAGGGCAACGAAATTCACCTTCAGGACTGAGAGGTTTACAGTCGTATGCAGAGTGAAAACACGGCGGTCGCACCGCATGAGGAAACTCACTTTGTTTCCCTCACAGTGAGAAATAAAAAGAAGAAAAAAGAATAATAAAATAATAATGTAAGAAGCAAGGAAAGCTTTACGCTTATAAATTAAAAAGTTACAATTCAAAAAGCTGAAAAAAGAATTGCACATTCCAAACTCAGCAAAACTTTATTGATCCAGAGAGCGTTGACGTGTTGATGGCTCAGAACTGTCGGCACAAAAACCACTTCAGCTGTGTGGTGCATCATGAGCCCGGACCCCGGTCTCTGATCAGCTGTGGTGCATCATGAGCCCGGACCCCGGCCTCTGATCAGCTGTGTGGTGCATCATGAGCCCGGACCCCGGTCTCTGATCAGCTGAGTGGTGCATCATGAGCCCGGACCCCGGTCTCTGATCAGCTGTGTGTCACTGACCTGACAGCAGCTGGCAGTGCGGCAGGTGGAGTCGGCGGAAGCTTCCGGACAGCAGGGTGAAGCGGAACAGCGGTCCGGCCGGCCGCAGACCTTTAGACGACAGGAAGTCCACGTCCCAGGGAACCGCCTGATAGAGCAGGTCACCGACGCCCTCCAACAGCAGACCGGTCAGGCTGCAGCGGAAGAGTCCGGACTGCTGGCAACTCAACCTGGACACACAGTTTGTTCACTGACGGCGGGAAGTGAAATCAGAACTCAGAAATCAAGTCTTTAAAAGGCCTCTTGGATCCAAAGATCCAAAGCGGCGACAGGATATAAAGTGGTTCAGATGAGCTTCAACACCTGCAGCAGGAGAAGGCCAGTTGTGGGCTGAAACTGAGACCTGACTTTTGTTTGCTTCTGTTTGAGATAATTTCATCGTTTAAGAAGAGAAAGATGTTCAGAGCTTCACCATGAGCCTGTAACTCTGAGTTACCTGAACCTGCTGTCGTCTTCCAAGACTTCAGGTGTAATGTCGACCTAAACAGATCAAACAGGTGATTCCAACCAATCATCAGTCAGCATTAGCAGTGACATCACAGTGACATCTACAGGTTGGGTTGGATGTTCTTACCGCGGTTGTGTCTACGCTCGTCTCCACTCTGACGTCAGGTGACCTCTGTGATGTCACTGTTTCTCCCAGCAGACAGCCACCTGCAGCAGGATGACATCATCACGTCACCTAATCACAACTTCAGTTGATCATTACATTGACCCTGATCGTTAGAAACACTTCTGCTCGTCTCTGTTTGTCCAGTACAATGAACGTTTCTAGACAGTGTCGGCCTAGCTTAGCACAAAGGCTGGAAGCAGGGGGAAACTGTTAGCTTAGCTTAACACAGTTTGCGTGGACGTACTGAGCGTCGGGCAAATCTTCAGCAGGATGTTCACGGCGACGCTCTCTGCCTGTTTGGATCCACCGTGTTTTCCCAGCAGTCTCTGTGTCATTGGTCCGTCTGTGTGCTGCAGCTGCTCTTCACCAATAGGAGGGCGATGTCCTCCAGTCATGTGATCACTGACCAACCACTGGAAAGACCTGCGCTCATCATCTGTGAGGACAGACGTCTCTAAGGGATTCTGGGAAACAAAAACAGACCAGCAGAACGTCACACTGATGACATCACACATCAGGGCTATGACCTCAGCCTCATGAAGCTTCCGTCTCAGAGACAGATGCTGGTTTTTAGAATCACTGACTTTAGAATAAATGGTTTCTTGAACCTGACCTGAAACAGTAACGTGGACTACGAACCTTGTCCATGATTGGATCGTCTTTCAGCTCCTGCAGTAAGAACGGCTCTGATTGGCTGAGGGCCTGGTAGAACACCTCCTGAGCTTCCTGCCCCTTTCTCAGGACCAGGTCCACCAGAGCCCGGTTCTTCTCCTTGTTGCCTGCATAGATGTCGATGGCCTCCCTGTTCGCAGCGTTCAAAATCCCATGATCCTGCAGGGCGTCAGCGACAGCGTCCACCCACTGCATTCTGCTGATCAGCCTTCTGCGCTGACTTTTCACAAAGTCTGGATCAGGCTTTGGAGCCTGTCTGAGGCTGGGCGGGTCCGCGGCGCGGCTGAGGCGGCGGACCCCATCTTCTCGGCCAATCGTTGCCAGGGCCGTGTCCAGCACGGTCAGAGCGCCCTCCTGGTGGTAACAGCTCAGCATGGTGTGGGCGGTGCTGCAGGCGTCGGCGGAGCGGAGCCAGCGGGGGGGGATCGGGGGGAAGCCCTGCAGCAGGCCCTGACTGAGGCACCAGTGGAGCCTCCACAGCTCCACCTCCGGCAGCTGCGACAGCCGCCACAGCAGCAGCTCCTCCTGCTCCACCTCTGCTTCTCTGCCCCCGCTCTGAGCGCCCCCTCGCCTCTTCAAGGTCTGAGCCAAGTCCTTCACCGCCATAAACACGTTACCCATGATTCCGTGTGTCAAACAGTCCTGAATGAAGCAGTTCAGGTATTTTAATGGAACATTTTCTAATTAATTAAGGTGAAAATTAAGGGATGGATTTCATGCCATTTGTTATATTTCAGTCTCCAACTTGAAACACCTCGATATGTGGTGAATTCATCCAGTAATTAATGACAAATTAGGGCTGGATCATAGAAACCACATGTTGATGGGAATATTATGCTTTTTAAAGAAATCGGGTGATTGGCATGTTGAATTTCAATACAACAGTAATATGTGAGAGAAACCTATTAAATATCTGAGTTGTGAATAAGAATTAAGGTCACATCATATTTTGTTAATTAGCCGTCAACAAAAAAAGCGTAAACCAAAAAAAGATTTGTCAGATATTTCACAACAGCCCATTTTCACAGTGTTTGCAAAGAGTGCAGTTGGTGTCTTACCGGACGACGGAGCTGTGGCCCTGTGGACGATCTGGATGTCTGTGAGTTCGTGAGCAGCAGACCAGGAGCTTTTTCACAGAAATGACCAGACTCTAAACTTCCTGTTTCCATCTGAGGTCTGTGGTGGGTTTGTTTACGATGTTCATAGAAACTAGAACTTTCCATTGGGCCTGAGGTGACGACCTCTGTTTAATGAGAGCAGGTCGAGAGATGAACTGATCATCAGCTCGTTGAGAATGTCAGAGAGCAAAGTTCACTTCCTTTCATTCACCAAGAAAAGATTTTAAAGTCATTAAAACAAATCTACAACAGACTCTGGAAAAACAGAGAAAGTGAATTCTGAAATGCTGCAGTTTCGTGTCAACAGGTTCCACTCATACTTTGATGTGAGGCGGAGAGACGTCCCACCACTAATGACATGAAAACTAAAAGGAGGCATCATGCTTCTCTTCAGGATGTTAGCTGGAAACCAAAGACGGTAAAAATCCCCACCACGACTTTCTGGTTGTGGTTTGTGAACCAAAAGCAGCACAGTGTCTGACACAATTTCAGAATGAAAACAGAAGCTCGAGTGAAGCTCTACAGTTGTTGAATGAATGAATGAAGGCTGATGGTGATGATACTCATTCATGTCAGGTAAAACTACATGTGAGACTCTTGGAAATGAACGAGTCACCGAGTCTCACCTTCGAGGCTCGAGTCCGTCGTGTCTCCAGCAGACGAGTCGGACTCGACTGCACCAACAGCAGCTACAATCACACTGTTTCCTTCATCGAGTCCTGACTTGAATAAGAACTAGTTTTATTTCATTTGTCCGTTTGAAGGAGCTCAGGAGGTTTGAACAGACAGAAAGGACACAGACATTCACACAGTCTGTGTGCAAACAGCTTGTTGTGCAACAACGGTTTTACTGGACACTTAAATACAGTTTGATGAGTTTCAGGCTTCAGATTGACTAATGAGGCTACAGTCATCCAGCAGAGAGGCACAAAGAAGAAAAAACAACCCCCCCCATCCCCACAGTCTGATGCTGATGTCACACTTCAGGCTCCGCCTCCTCCACAACACAAGCTTCAGAGATCAAACACAAAGAGGAGGCGTCTTCGCTGCTCATCACCTGGTGAAGGGGGACAGGTGACACAACACTGATCATGTGACTGGTGCCGCTTAGATTTTAAGAAATAAACTGATGCAGGATTAACAGTCTGACTCTGCAGCAACTGATGCACTTGAATTAATCGACTGCCAACTGACACATGTGTGAACGATCTGTTTTGTTCAGTCCGTTTTGCCGCGCCAATAAAAACATGACAGAAAAATCACTGTATTCAAGACGAGTACCAGACTTTTTCATGGCAACTAGCATTGAAGCAGTGAGGGCTATTACTGTTATGTAATATTCCGTTCTATTGAACCGTTGGACGTGTAGTCCAACGTGTAGTTCAAATATTGACAGACGGCAGGCAGCAGGTCTTGGATTAGCAAGTAGAGAGAGACGACGCTGAAATGTACAAGCTGACGAGCAACACCTGAACGCACCTGCAAGACTCTGGTTTTAACAGGACGAGCAGTTATTGCATTCAGTCCCTGAACGCATCACAGTGACAGGCCATGCCCTCCAGTGAGGCGGGGCCTGAGGTGTGACACAGCTGGTGACATATTGCACAACCAATCAGCTCCCGCCGCTGCTGACATCTCTGTAGTGTGACAGAGGATTATTGATAAGGCATCCATTCTGAGAGGAAGTCCTGATCCACCGGCTCCATCAGTCTGAGACTCTAAAACAACCTCCGCTTCTCAGAGTCTTTTCTTTCAAACAAAAGCAGATGGAAAGAGAAATCACACAACTCAGTGCCTGTGCTTCAGTCTGTCAGAGCCAGGGCTGATCAGCTGACTCACTGATCCAGAGCGACTCAATAACTGATCGTCAGGGTCAATCAAGAGTTTCACTGGTTTAAATCTTTGCTGGGGAATCAGTGAAGCTCAGTCGCTTCCTGCTGATTTTCAAACTAGCTGCAGTGTTTAAGGTGTCAGCTCAGTGGTTTTTCCATCAACATGTTGTCTGTCATCAGAGTCTGAACACAGGAGTAAATGGAGGAGATCATCCGAGCGGCTGAAGGGACTTGAAGCAGCTGTTTCCTGCTGTCAGAGGAAACTCACTGGAATTTGAGCTCTGATGAATCTGAGGGGTTTTTGTCACCTATGTTGAGGCCAAATGACAAACCAGACCAAGTCCTGCAGGAGGAGCTCTGCAGGCCGAGAGTCTACTGTGCTTAAAGGCTTCGTTATGTTATTTCATATTGAGACATGTTGTGAGATAAGGTTGTGTTTGAGCTACGGAGAAATGATTCACCGATTATTGTAGAAGCACAATAGGAAATATTTCAGAGGAGAGTTTCTCTGATGAGATGATTTCTGCTTTTTATTTTGAATCTTTGAGTTTTGGACAAAAACATTTGAAAACATCACATTTTTCACTGAACAGATAAAAATAGGAAGTGAACAAAATACTGGTTAGTTTCCACTCTAGTTTCATCACATGACCACAGACACACCTGGCGCTGCTCGATCGGTCACAGAATCTAATCAGTGACTATTTTTATCTTTGAATGATTTGTTAGACAGAAACACCTGGTTCCAGCTGCTCGTCTCCATGTGAAGGCGTCACGCTGGCTTTCCTAAACTGGATGAACTGGATTCAGACTGAACCAAATGCTTTTAGAAACCTGAACCCAAACGAGTTGAGTCTTTGTTTAATTTGAAGACTGTTTAGAGGCTGAAGAAGAGAAAGGATTCGGTAATTGACAAACAGGTTAGAAAATCTTACAACCCTCAGACTGAGACGTCGTGCGGGCCCTCGAGCCTCCTGTTGAGAAACGCTGAATTAACTGGTGAATCAGATACTTGTTTAAAATTAAAACTCAAAATGTAGCATGTGGATCAAAGGGAAATCCCCTCCCTGATCAATCAGGAATCGAAGCCCTGATCAGCTGACAGACTGAGGCACCAGGTCAGACAGGTGAGATGATGTCAGCCAGGCTACGCCCGGACTTTCAGGACGGGGTGTGTGAGGTGCTCTGCGGCTGCTGCGCTGCTCTGCAGTCTATACCTGGACTCTGTGTGGGGGGGCAGTCTGTCTGTGCCGGGGCCGGCTCTGAAGGCCCTGTGATTGGAGGATCGGCTCCTCCGGCTGTGGTTTTAATTTCTACTGAAATGACGCTCTGACCGTCTTCACTTCCTCCTCCTGACGCTCCTCCGGCTGCCGCTCCTCCCATCCAGAACTCGGCCACCACATTGACCTCTGCTGACCCCGGACCTCCCGCCGCACCTTGTCCGTCCACCCCGTCGACAGGGTCAGCAGAGGAGGGCTGCTGGTTGGAGGCGGACAGAGATTCCGTGATGATGGCAGCTGTTTGAGCGACCCAGTTTAGCTCGGACCTCACGTCCCCTCCGCCGCCTGCTGCCGCTGCTGAGGAGGAGGGGGGCGGCTGGGGCTCGGTCTGGGGCCCTGGCTGGCTGTTGTTGAGTCCTAGTTGGACAGAGTTGGCAGGTCCCGGTCCTGCAGCGGCAGCAGCGCTGTGGTTGTTGTTGAGGTTGTCCTGCAGGGCCGTCTGGTTGGCCTGACCCGCCTGCTGGTTCTGCAGCAGCATCTCCTGGATCCTGATCTGCTGCAGGATGGCAGGAAGCTCGTAGTGGTGGAAGAAGTAGATCATGGAGTGCTGAGGAAGAAAAGTAGGATGTTAGTGCACGTGACCGTGTGTCATGTGACCTGAGAGGAAAACTGAACCTCCGGGCCCACTCTTCTGTTTCTTCCCTTTATTAATCTGATTTGACTTTTTATGAAACTGTCTCATGCAGCTGAGCTAAGTCAGACCCTCTGAGTTTGAACTGACTAAACCAGGAGCGATGATCCACCATCAGTGGTGTCACACAGCTTTTCATGTGAACATGACTCGTCCACACTAACAGAGTCTCCAGTCTGCAGTGAAAGAGCAACAGTCCGATCTCTTCGACTTGTTCTTTTCAGATGGAAGCTGCCAAAGTTCATGTTCGGGGTGTAAGTCACCAGTTTCATGACGATACGATACTACATCGATTCTGTGGACAACGGTACGATGTTTGCCGATATCACACAGTCTGTCACAGTCACCGTTCCCATCGATTTGATTGGATCGTTGCTTAACCAATCGATGGATCGTTACACCCCTAGTTAAAGTCATTGTTCATTGTAAAGAAAAGAAAGAGTTTGGTGTAGACCTGCTCCGTGTGACAGGTGCCTTCAGATGACTTCAGTCCAATATACATGTATTTGTAAATGTGTTTCACTTTCATCTCAACAGCATGAGCTGATCAGATCCATCCTGAGTTACACAAACGGCACATTTCATCATGTATGTTGGTCGATGTTTCACTGTGCTCCTTACAGACACACAGCCTGTGCAGTTTCATAAACCTCATTCAATGTGCACATGAAAACTTTTAATGTAATTAATTTACTAACGTCAGACAAACATGATGTTTGCTGCTTCAAGCTGAAATGATCCTATTGATTCTCATTCAGATCATTTGTTTTCTTGAACAGTCAGGTTTCATTTGTTCCTCTTTGATGACAAAAGTCAGTGCTCTTATTTTGAAATGAAAACATAGTGTCTTGCTGTCGAGATCCTGACTCGGTCAGAGCCATGAGAATCAGGGTCAGTACTGAAAAGACGAGAGTGACGGTTCTGACCTGGATGAAGAGCCAGGAGGTCACCAGGGCCAGACTGCTGTACTGACCGTTGAAGCGGTAGTGATACGCGTAGAAGGCAAAGTGGTACAGATAGAAGAACCTGGAAAACAAAGCCATTCATGTTCAAACACACCAAGTAACTCCAACCACATCACTAATATCTCATTTGCCTTTTGAAAATAACCAAAGACATTTGAGCAGGAGCAGGCTGATTAGCAGATCTATAGTGGTATTTATAATTGATTATCGGCACCATTTAAAGGCTTCAGCGTCTACAAGCCTTCAAACCAGACCGTGAAGGGGCCTCGTTTTTTCATTCAGGTAAGACTTCAGGGACGGCTTCATGCTATTAGGTAGGTAAATCTGAAAAAATAAATCCATGAAAAGCCTCTTTTAATTTTATGATCTTCCTAATCTTTCCAAGTTTGGATTGAACCCCTGAATCAGCACCTTAATCGAGAAGTCAGGAAAATCAACAAGAAACAAATTACGGAAATCTGTGTCATGTTTTACATTTTAAGAAGGATTATTTTTTAATCCAAATCTGTTAAATATTCGAATACAAAATTAATGTAAATCTCATTCATAAGTAGCTGGAAATATTTTAACATTAAAAAACACTTTGAGTTCATTGTTCGCGGATTAGTTGTTTCACTGTGCTTCTGGTTGTGGTTTGGAGGCAGCCACTGACGTGAGGCCGTGTGGACATGTGACTCACCTCAGCCAGTGACGTTTGCTTGTGTTGGTGTGGCAGCAGATGGCGTCGTACTGATCAGCCAACCAGACGATGAGGATGATGTAGAAGGCGGTGGTCGTGTCATTGAAGAATTCGGACATGATGGCCTCCATGCCTGTTGGCAGGAAGGAACACCAGCAGCTCACAGTTACACTGAACTCTTGTAGCTGCTTTGTATAAAACCAGCTGCTTCACATTTAACGGCAGACTTGAAGAGAGACATCTGGGGCAAACACTCAAAGTGCAAACTTTATTTTCACAAGAAGACACAAGACTGGAACTTGAATGCCTCGACGCAGGATTTGTCTTTCTTTACTCAGGACCAGGGTGGCACCCTGTAGCTCGTGTGGACCAGATTCGGACGCGACTGGAACGGTTTCGGCTGTCTCAACTTGAGACCTAAGATTGGACTTGGACTGTCTAAACCAAGCACTGGTCTTGTCTTGACCTGGGACTTAATTTGGGTCTTGAAACACTGCAAATTACAAAAGTCCTTACGGACATGACTTCTTGACACGGATCTGCATCTGTGACTTGTCAGTGCTGACTGTCTTGGGTCAGTTGAGTTTTTGAATCCTGAGGCTGATTTAACTGGATGCTCTGGATTTAAAGTGGATCATGCGTCTGGCCTGGATGAGAAGAAGATCCGGATTGTTCCGCAGCAGCAGCCATCTTGTGGCTGGATCACAAGATGGCTGCTGCTGCATCTCCTTGCTTAGTGTCTCTCAGCGACATGGGGGAGGGGGTGAGTAAGACTGGTCAACAACAAACTAACGAATCAAACTCCTGGATGAGCTTGACAAGTTTGGGATCCTGTTATGTCCTGGATTAAAAGTTATTTGGAAAACCATCAACAATGTGTACGATTAAAATCTACAGTATCTGGGTTCAAAACCATAACATGTGGAAAACCACAAGGTTCTGTGATTGGACCAAAACTTTTTAGCATTTTTATTAATGACATTTGTAACTTGTCTCACCTGTTTCAATTCATTATGTTTGCAGACGGTACAGCTATAGTATGTTCGGGCAAAAGATTAAATGAACTGTTGACAATGATAGAAAGGGAATTAAACCTACTCGAAACCTGGTTTGATATCAACAAGCTGTCACTGAATATATCAAAAACAAAATTTATGGTATTTGGGAGTAAATGAGAAAGAGGTAAAACTTAAAATAGGTGGCATTGAAACTGAAAGAGTTTTTGATGGCAACTGACTCCAAATTAACCTGGAAGCAACATGTGCTTTACATTAAGGCGAAAATGTCAAAAACACTCGGTATTCTGTACGAAAGGATTTGCTGAGTCATGAAGCCTTAACTATAATCTGTTGTACTTTTAAGACCACACTTAATGATATTGATTTATTACAGAAACGTGCCACACGCCTGATAAATGATCCTGCATATTTTGACCATACAAATTCATTATTTATTAAATCAAACCTTAAGAAATTGGATGACCTACTGTATTATTAAACAGTTCAAATTATGTTTAAAGCTAAACAAAATACTCTTCCAGAAGGTGTCCAGAAATATTTCAAACTTCAGCAAACTGAACATAATTTAAGAGATGACTGTAGGTTTATAGTGCCGAAAGCTAGGAAAGGGTTTGAACAAAGATGCTCGTCTTTCTGTGGCTCAGTTATGGAATAAAATGAGGAAGGATATGAAAAACTGTAACTCGTTATTCATGTTTAAAAAGATGATCTCCCAGTCTATGTTTGAGAGATATGTACATGAATTAATTTGTTTCTTTATTAAAGTCGCACATTGTATATTTTCCATTCGTCTCAAATGTACATTATAAGGTAACTTATATTTTTCCAGTATATTTTAGCCATATAATCTTCCTGCTGCTGCTTGTTTCCGTCTCACATGAACTGTTCTTTATTTTATAAGATGTACATTATTATGTTGTGACTGTCACAGATAAACTGAACTGAACTGAAGCAGTTTCCAGGATGTGAACTTACCAACAAGGGCCAGGATGACGGTGAGCAGAGGGGCTGCTGGGAAGGCAATGGTCATGTTCATCTCCAACATCTGAAGAAGATCCACTGAGAGGGACAAACCGATATCAGATCAACACACAGCTGATACTCCAGGGCCACCAGCTTTTAACAATCTAAATCCACACTTCTGTTCAGGACCGAGATAACTGACAGGAGGAAGAACCACCTTTAGCTGATGGGTTAATTACTTATATATTCTATTCTACTAGATCACATATTAAAATGAAACCCATCAGTCAGTTGAATCAGAGTTTTCAAACATCTCCAGCTGCTGTGGGGCACATAAATGTCTTTTTACATTTGAGAACAAATGAACAAAAACCTCTCTGTGCACTTGAAAAACAATGTTTTGTAATCTTGATTTAGTGTACACTTGTTATTTTTCATATTTGGAAGTTGTTTGAAAGAGCACTGTGCAAGAAGAGGAGGAATACGTTTTATTTTTTGAATATAATGCTGGAAATAATAAAATGTTACTTTTTTCTTTTCGCCCTACGTTAAAGCGGTCGGGAAACTGACCTATGAAGACGAAGATCTGGTGGTGAGAGTATCTGAGCAGCATGGACACCGACAGAGTCTGAAAAACACAAAACAACAAACAAACACTGAACACATCACCTCAAAACATTGTGAATCTATTCAGATTAATCTGATATGGCCTTTATCTTATTACCTTTCCATTAAACTGGTTCCACAAATCTTAAAATGTCTGATATTTTTAACCCTAAGTCTACACTTTGACCTTCATACATTTAGAAGCTGAATTGATCTGGAACAGCTTCAGCGGCTGTAAAACATGTTGACTACTCACAAATATGACCATGATGACGAAGGCGGCCAGGTAGGAGGTTCTGGCCATCCACATGCTGACAAAGCGGTAATGTTCTCCAGACACCACGTTTCTCAGGAACCCTGCAGAGAACCACACTGTGACATCACTAGCCTGCCCATGACTCAGCTTTTCCTCACTCAGAGTGTTTACCTGCACTTCACACACCTGGTCACTGTCAGCATGCTGCAGCGACCTGATCTATATGATGCCAGATTAACTAGAAAGACTGTAGGGGATCAGAGGAACATGGGTTCTATTGTGGAGGAGGGGATCAGGGGATCACAGGAACTGGAGTTCTCTACCTTTGTTCTCCTCATTTTCAGCAAGTGCCTTCACGCTGGACATAAGGATGTCGTCGTAGCCCAGAAACTCATCCAGCAGGAAGCGACTGAAGCCGTCACCAAAACACTCGTCCTTCGTGGGATCTGAACACACACACACACAGTTAAAGTCACGTGACTGTGAAACAGACAGGTGTTACGGTCATGTGACTGTGAGACAGGCGTGTATCAGCGTCTCACCCAGAGTGACGACCATGACGGGGATGTTGAGTCTCTGTCTGGTGCTCTGAGACAGACGCAGGAAGCCGTACTCCAGAGAATATTCCACAATGTACTCCTCCTGAGGCCACACTGACAACAACAACAACAACAACAGACTTTAATCTACTGACACACCTCAACTAGCAGACAGACAGACATTGGTGGACAGACCCCAACAGACATCACAAAAGACATAAATCAAACAGACAGACACCAACAGACATCACGAGACAGAAATCATACAGACAACAGTCAGTACAGACAGGACTGACACATTCTGTTCACTTAATCAGATGGATAAGTATCAGAGTAGGAATTCTACACGGAGTCTACAATGGAGCTGTGACATGACTGATGTGACTTACCATCAATATTTGATAAAAAATAAAACAATCGCACAACATTTACTAATGATTAGAGTAATTAATAAGCATCACAGTACTGCTGTGATCACTTAATTTGAGCTGCAGTAAATTTGTCAGGTTTTCAAATTACAAACAACAGTAAATATTGATTAAATTACGTATTAGTTGCTGAACAAAGAGGTGAAACTCATTACCCTCTTAAAGTCTAATGTATTTATATTTTTTAATATTATTACTGGGTAGAGAATTAGAACAAATGTACAGTATCAGATGAGTTTATGGGTTTTAACCAAAGAGTTGAAGAGAAGTCATATTACATCATGCGACTTTTAGATCATTCAACTCTTCAACTCCCAACAGGGGACTGAGACTCTGCTGCCATCTGCTGGTACGAAGGAGAATCTTGGTTTTTACAAAAAGGTATAAAAAAAAAAAGATTTGTTTTTTGGGTTTTTTTGCATTTTTGCTTGGAGAAATCAAAATTATAAAATTTATTTAGAAGTGGAAAATAAGAAAAATAAGTTTAAAAAACAAAACAAAAGTGAACTTTGCTTCAGTTAAAGACAAGCAGCAGGTGTTTCTGTCCAGGAGGAGGAGAGGAGAGGAGAGGAGGGAGGGAGGAGGGGATGGGGGGGAGGAGGAGGAGGGTTTACCTGCTCTGGTCATCATCTCCAGCTCAGACACTGAGTCCTTCAGCGGCTGCATACCTTTAGCAGTCTGGCTGAAGGAGACATCCTGGCTGTCATTCACTCCTCCTCCTCCTCCTCCTCCTCCACCACCTCCTCCGACACCTCCTCCAATCAGGGATGGCTTCAGTCGAGGCTCGATGTCCAGCTCAAACTGTAGAACACACATAGACAGGTCATTGGTTTTGTAACTGTCTCTCATTGTCAGTTATATATATATTTTGTTCTAACTGTATTTATTGTTATCAAGGCAGAACTAATTGCTGTTAATAGAGTGCGCCGCCTGTCATGTTCACGGACGGACCGTAAACAGGAAGCGGCAGTCGAGAGAAATGAGCACAAAAAGAATGAATGAAGATGACAGACTCTAGACTAAAATTACAAGGTTTATTTTGCAAATTAAAGAAAGACACGGAGAAGAAAAGAGCAGTCTGATACGAGCCCCTCTTTAGTTACGAGCAGCCTATGAGACACGTTTACGTTTCTGTTCACATTGTTATCCACACTAAAGGCGCATAAATGACATGCTTATAGTGCTCATAGCGCTCATACTGTTACAGTAGTTAGCACGTTATGCTAATTATATATGGACGTGCTTTGTGCTAATTTAACTGTGGCTCAGTGACACTACAAGATGTCGTCTGAACACAAGAAGGGAAACAGCACAAGACAATAAAGAGTCTGTTGTGAAATACACGGCTTCAGAAAGAGCCAGCATCTGTTCTCACAAGTCAAAGCACTCAGCTCAGCCTCTGCACATCCAGACGTTAAAGCAAGTCCTCTGCTAGCAGACAAGAGGCTGCTGCCGAAGGAGCTGCAAAGGAAGCCACCAGAAGTGCTGCTAGAAGAAGAAGGTCACATTGAAGAAAAACATGATGCAGAGGCTACAGAAAGGCAGTGCGTTGTCGAAGCTAAAAGGAGAGAGCTAGAAAGATTAGAGACAATTAAGAAACTGAAAGCTGCTAAGGTGCGACAACAAGTGTATGAACAAAGTGAGTGCTCTGATGAAGACATAGGTGAGCTTCTCCATCAACCTATCATACTGAAGGAGAAAGAAAATGTCAAGCACGAAAGACCATCACAGTGCCATTCTCCACCACTGTTTAAACCACACCGAAGACAGGAAGAGGGCACAGCAGTACTTGTCAGAGCACTTGTAGAGTCTACCAGTACGACACCAGACCTGCTGGCTGCGGAGAGAAGTGAACCTGTGGCATCTCTGCTCACCTGCACTGAGCTGTTGTCAAACATCTCCAGGGTCATCTCCTCCTCATCCTCCTCTTCCTCCTGCAGTGTTGCCAGGCTAAGCCCTGCCACCACTCCTCCTCCTGCTCCTCCTCCCCCCTCCTCAGCCTCCGGCTCCTCCTGGAGGCCTGTGGAGTCGTAGTACTGCAGGAAGACGGACGCTCGGCTGGAGTTCCTCTGGATCTCCACTCGCAGGATGCCGTCACGAGGCCAGCGCTCTCTCACCACTTCCAGACAGTTGATGGGCGAGCGAGAGAAGGCGATATGGATGTAGGCGAGGATGAAGAGGACGAAGAGCGCCTAACCAGGAGCATAGAAATGCAATGGATTTATTAATACTGTCAAGGTTTCATACAGTCTCCACGCCTCAATGACTGACAGATGTTATTAGGTATTATCTTCAGCGGAGCTCCCTCACAACAGACTGCACCTGTGAAGCCTGAACTGACAAGTAACTGACAGAAAATCTTTGAAGCTTTGAAAAATGTGCATGTTTTGTTTAATATAGTAAACAAACAAAAACATACAGAACACATCATTTTTTAACACTTAAGCTCAGAGTTTCCTTTCGATTTTGCCTGGAGAAATTTAAAACTTAGAAAATAACACTTTTTTTCCATATTGCACAACATCGTCCATATTTTATATCTGTTACATTGAAGCTATATCACACAGGAAAGACAACCCCACCAATGGGACCAGGAAGGTGGAAGAGGAACCTTTCAGTTATCTCATCGTTCATTATCTGGTTCACAACCTCTTTGTTTTGCATTGTGGTAGGCGAGACAACAGTTTCTGTCCTTGTCCAGGTGAAGATGGACATTTCCCACAGTGGGCCTGAGGGAAGTAGCTGTCTGTGCATTACTGGCAGTCCTGTCATTTTCCCATGTTGGGACATGAGCGGTGACACAAGTGCCAGATCGAGAGTACTGATAAGTGCACTACCATTTACATTTCAAGGCTGCCCTGAAGTCAGTTAAACAGTCATCAGGTCAAAGTTGGTTTGAACCCTGAGTGTTTGCTGAGAAAAGCCTGGAGGTGTGACTGCTGTTGGATCATGTTCAGACTTCCACACCGGACTTCCAGCAGATTTGACACAGCTGCTTCATTTACAGGAACATTCTGTTGTTGCTGTTTTCCAGATAGATTTCTGTTGTCCACACTGACATTAAAATGAGGTACAGTTTCTGAGCATGCTCAGCTGCTTGAGTTCAATCAAAGGTGTTCTCCTGGCCAGACGTAGCACTCTGACTCTTTTTCAGACATGGGACATTGCTGTCTTCATTAGTCTGTTAGTGGCAACATGCATCTAAATGATCCTTGCAGGCTCATTCAGACACGACAACACATTTATGAGAACAGACTCAAAGCTAAATGATATTTGTCACCCTGCGTTTGAGACAAAGTGGTGGCACTGCAGGAGAGCAACAGTGAGGAGAAAGTTTAATGCCATGATAAAAGAAGAGTGTCGTCAGTTCTCCCACAGGATGCTGAAGTTTAAACTTGTTTTAAGTCAGATTCTTAATTAATGGCCAACATGAGCATGAGGGACTCTCTTCTCACAGTTTCGATATTTATGAGAGAAATCTGCTGCAGGTTTATAACAGAGAATGATAAACATTAAAGCAGGTGTCAGGCTTTCTGAAACCTGCTGTCTGTGGCATTCATTAACCCTGACCTGAATCACTGTGCTCCTCACTGGGAGATGTGCTACAGCTGCACAAGTACAAACAACACAGTGGGGAGAATACTCATTCTGCCTGACATGATGAAAGTTACAACAAAATTTAAGTTTATATATTAAAAACAATTAAATCAAATGTAGTTACAATACAGATAATAACTGGGGAAGTTCCCAACCCACCGACCTCATGGAACTGCAGTCATATGAATGCTGACCAGAGTTCAACTTTCTACTCATTTTATCTTTACTTCAAAGTAAGAGCACAGTGTTATTCAAGATAACTTGATCCAGGATTAACAAATCAATCCTTCAGGTCCAAAGGACCAAATTACTTGGATGAGAATACACAGGGTTATTTTAGCTTGGTAACAGCATATTTTGTCTGAATCAGTAAACCCCGAAGGACAAGTAGAACTCAGAAGGTCGGTGGTTCGATCCCTGGCCTCTGTGGTCTATGTGTCGAACCTCAAATTGCTCAGATGTACATTGCTTTGAATAAAAGCATCTGCTAAATGAATTTGTAGAATTGTAGAAACCCCATCTGAAGAACAGAGCCCAGGTCTGCGGCAGGTTTAGGTTGAAGCACATACACAGTGACCTCTAGTGGAGATTCTTTCTACTCCAGCTGGCTCAGATTAAATCATAGACTCTGCAGCTGGTCTTAAGAGATCTGCTGATTTTGTTCCAGACAACACAAGTATAAAGCCATCCTGAATGTCAATCTGCAGCTAAGCTACAAACAGGGAAAACACTCTGGTACTTTAGTCAAAAAAGCTGCCAGGTTCATCAACGCTGCATTTCAGGTAACTTAAACATTTTCTCACCTTCAGCAGCACGAAGAACTCAAACACCCTCCTGAAGGACGGAGGGAAGAGTCGGGCGTATGTGACAGCCATCTTGAAGAAGAGGGCATGGAAGAGGCGGTCTCGGACGTTGATGAGAGGGTTCTGGTTCATGTTGGGGTTTCGGATCCTGTTGGGTCCCATGTTGTTGTTGTTGTTGTTGTTCAGAGGGACATTGTTGTTCAGAGGGACATTGTTGTTGTTGGCCTGGTTCTCAGACATGATCTTGGTCTCTGGATTAATCAGCTTACCCTGTACAAAGTAAGAGCTGATTCTAGGTCAGCATGGCTGCTGCCAGGGCTCCTCGGAGTGAAGGTAAAACTCTGACCTCAGATCAGATGATGGAGGTCTCTACAGAGTGCTTGCAGACTGCTGATGGACTGGGCTTCTTCACACAGCTGAAACTGTTGGACAGAAAATGAACCAATGAGAACTTTCATTACTGATCATGTGAGCTGTTTATCAAGTAGTGACCTAAACTGAATCTGAGGGGTCACAGTGGGATCGCTTTAATTATCATTTAAGGTAGTGGAAAAGAGACAAATGGCTACTGAGCCTAACAGCCTATTTTATTTAATCAATTTACTCCAGTGCTTCAATCAGATATGACAGATGTGTTTGATATAAATCGGGAGGAGTTCAACAGCAGTCAGCCGACACAACAACCATCACAGACGACAAAACGTCCCAACCA
The DNA here is from genome assembly GCA_037975185.1 of Centropyge bicolor. Taxonomy (NCBI): domain Eukaryota; kingdom Metazoa; phylum Chordata; class Actinopteri; family Pomacanthidae; genus Centropyge; species Centropyge bicolor. The sequence goes on along the minus strand of JBBMOC010000169.1, from coordinate 255,582 downwards.
ACGCAGCCTTTGCAACTACCCGTTGATGCAACATCACAACCATCACTGCCGACGCACCTTTACAGCCAGTGTGACATCAGAGTCAATGCAACAATAACAACCATCAGAATCTAAACAACTGATAGAAATAACTATGAAAACAAAGAACCATCACACCGGGCATAACCGTCACCGTCAATCAACACAACCAATGTAACCATGAGTACTGACGAGGTCGTCACAACCAACGCAACAGACACAACTGAAAAGATAAGACAGACCTTAATTAATCCCAAAGAAAATTCTTGTGCTAAATGACACAACTATCACAACCATCGCAACGATCACAACCGTCACAACAGCCCCAACTGACACAGTGCACACGGCCAGGTCGGTCCACACAAAGGGCTGCAGGACATTTCTAATCCTTGCTTTTCTCTTGTGCAATAATAAGGGCAGTGTTTGACCTCCTTAGGCCTCTGAAATGATTCAGATCAGTCTGATAATCAGTACCTAAGTGAAACTGATCACAGTTTGTTCATCTCAGTTAAATGTTGTTCACCTTGAAGAGCTACTTTGAAGATGGCAGTTCAAAGTGAGAGGGACATGTTTGGACCCTCGGCTGTAGTGATGTAGGTTAACTAGTCTGTTATCTGAACATTAACTGCAATGATAGGGAGTGAAACCACTCACTGTGGTCACAGCCAAGAGCTTGAACTCATACAACATATATTACAGCCATTCATCCTTTATTCATTCATTCATGGAGTAAAGCTCCAGATGAAGCAGCCTGACTGGCAGCTGTCCAACTTTCTGCTCCATCTATGATGACTTGAAAAGAAATCTTAAGAACAGATGATGATTAATCAACAGCATGTGGAGTAATGTGGCTGTATGATATTATAAGTACCTTTGCTCATTCTGTACACATGGGCCATCAAGTTCACTTCACTAGTAAGTGAAGTTCTTCATATTGTTTTTTGCACTTGTACATTATCACAATGTTGATGAGCAGGGTCCTAAATTAACAAGTGGGTCAACTTTTCCATCGTTTGAGTAAACCTTGGAAGACTATCCACCACACTGGCCGATAAATGTTTGAACTCAAACTGTCATGTAACTCACTAACTGGAACTACAAGCCTTTACCTGTTTTAGTGTCACTTACAGGCACAACCTCCCTCCTCTTCTGTCTGTGTCACAGTTTGATGTGAACCACGGATACGTTTCAAAATTTAACCATCTGCAGGTTCACTGCTGTTGTTGTTACTTTTTAAAGTAAAAATTCCCTGAATGCAATGATTTAGTAAATGAAGAGCGACTGATTTAAAAGTTGTTTCTCCTCTGCTGAGTGAAAACCTCCAGGCTGAGACTTCAGCCCTTTTCACTTCTGTGACTGGGAAACTGGACATGCTGATCATTATAGAAACAGATGATCAGATTGGGATGCTTATTGAAGAAATACAGTGATTTTGACGCAGCAGAGCCGCCTGTCTGTCACAGCAGATTATTATTAGATTTGATTATTTCACAGTACACTCAATATCTTTTACTTTTGTGCTGAACAAATAAGCACTTGAAATATGCCACTTCAGGCTGAGCGAAAGTATACCAGGCACATTTCACAGGCAACTATCAATTAATTGAAAAAAAAAAAAGCAGCAGTTTAATTGATAATGAAAACAACTGTGAGTTTCAACTTTAAATAAATCCATGCTGTTAGAGTTCAGACTGAACTCTGCATGTATTACAGGAAATTTAAAAGTAATTATAGCTCAAAATCAATTCCCACCCTTATCTAAACCCTTATTAAAACGTTAATTAATCAATTAGTCTATTAGCAGAAAACTTGCAAAATTTGTCTGTTTCCAACCTCTCAAATACGAATTAAGGCTTCATTACCACTTAATTTGCCAAATATTTTCTCAATTAATCAATTAGATTATATTTTTCTCACAGCCCTCGGTAATGTCTTACAGCCCAAAGACATTCAGATTAAATGACAAAGAAGAGCAGCAGATCATCTGAGAGGCTGGGGCCAAAGAATATTTGACATCTTTGCTTGAAGAACAATTGAAATGATTAATCCATTTTTAACATAGCTGCTGCATCATTGTATGTTGATTACTTGAACTGAATATTCGGTGAAGCTCTGATGTGGATATTTGCTGGGTTCTTTGACATTTAAATGTGCCACTTTAGGTTTTAGGAAATTGTGATGAGCATTTTCCCTTCATAGTTTCCAAAGAGTTAAAAGATCTAATGACGACGAGGATAACAATAATACTATTTCTGTGCATGTCTGATGTCAGGCAGATTAAACTATGTTACAGATTTGATGTGTGTTTTTCCTGGGTTAAATGTGTATTTCTATCAGTGTATGTGTTTGTACCAGCATGTACACAGTACCAGTATATGTACAGGACCTGTATCACTGTGTTTGTACCTGTATCACTGTGTCTATTTCAGTGTACATGTAGGTCGTCCTCCTTGTTTTGAGGCCTGTTGTCTCTTCAGGATCAGCAGACAAACATCCTGAAGGTTTCACTTCACATCTCTGTGCTCATCGAGCTACAGCTAACATTAGCGTTGGACTAGCATTTAGCTGGTGTCTTACCTGTTACTTACTCCATGCTAACGTCTCTCCTCGGTATTTTCATCACAACGAGCAGACTCATGAACGCAGCAGCTAGCTGGTTAGCACTGTTAGCAGGTTCCGCCTCCAGTCGCTCAAATGAAGATAACGTCAAAGGAGCTAAAGGCTAAAGTTTGTTAACCAGCTAACCGCTGTTCGCGCAGTCATTTCCGTCTGATCCGAGAGACTCAGCTTTGATTCTTCACAAGGTTCAAGATGAACTCTGAGCTTCACTTCAGCTAAGACAAGCTAACAGGGGCTAACGAGAGCTAACAGCAGACTGACGGCTGCTGTTTTGAGGGAAACACAAACAGAGCGGAAATACGTTTTCAACGCTTCTCCCCGAGTTGTGTCTGCCAGGTGACTTTTACATCGTCTTTTCTTTCGATTTGAGACTCAGTGTCGCCACCTTCTGGACTTAGTGAGCTCCAACAGTGTCCGGGTCACATTCTCCAACAACCAGTCCCGAAGTTCAACCTCAGCTGTTGTTTCTGCTTGTTCCCTTCAGGCCTGAAAACATACAGACACATCACACAAGGTTAGTTTTCTCCTGATTTGTTTGTCAGAAAAATGCCAGTTTAGTGTCAGAGTGCTCAGAAGAAATGTAGCCTGTGAGAAATGGGTCCAGTTTTTACTTTGGTGACTACGGGGTGAAAGACTTGGTCAGAATCTGTGCTCCCAGTCACATTTCCATTGAAGTGAATGGAGTCAGAACCTGCTGGTCTCCTACACTCACCTGGCACAGGTGACACAGGAAGCTACTGTGCCACCTTGTTTGTGAACCATCATAGTTCCTGATGTTCCAGATGTCTGCAGATGTGCTCAAACATGGAAAATATTCACCTTTAGCATATGCAGATAACATTACACAGAGGAGAGCAGAGTAATGTGGGTGGGGGTTTTAAATGGGAGGCACTTTGTCTTGTAGTCACAATTGATCATCAGTCAGTTCTGTGTGCAGCGCTTTATTGTGCATTTTTGTGTCTTGCAGGTCCTTCACAGTAAATACTGATGCCTGTCAATGAGGAGCTCCCTCACTTCATTTGACCCTTAAATACCATAACAACAGGAGAAATCACTATTGCACGGCCTGCTGATGTGACTGATGTGACTGGAGGGGTCAAAGTTCACATGAGTTCTCCTGACAAACGAGAGGAGACTTGTCTTTGCAGCAGGGGGCGAGTGCTGAGGGGAAGTTAACAAGACCATGTTGAACAACTCATGAAACCATGTCTTCTTTTTTTGTGTGTGATATATATCCTGCACATGTTCCACACGAATTCCAGTTTCTGGTAGCTGACAGTGTTCAATAGCAGTTGGATGCTTCTCTGTAATGTGAAGTGTTCTCATAGATCGAATTAAATACAAATGTTCTCCCCTTTCTCCTGATCCCAGAGCCGCTGCCACCCTTTTTAATTTTCTTCCATAAAATGGCCCTTCCTGATTCTGAAAGTTTAATAAAGATAGAGACAATGCTACCTTCTCTTTAACAGCTTGTTCGCTCAGTTTGTCCACTCTCCTGTTAATCAGAATGAGCCCATGAGGGCAGGAGCCCAAATGAATATGACCTCAGTTGTTTCATTACTCTTAAATGTATTGACATTACTTCATACAATAAAGTCATTACTGGATGCACCAACTTAACACTGGACAGAGACTGAGACACTACAGACCACAACTTTGTACAGTTAAATGTTCAGTTCATGATTCATTCATTGAACCTACCAAGTGAACATGAACCCTCGGGCTGTCTTCCTCCTCCACTCTCATGCCTCTGAGTAGGAAGTAGTACTAAAATGAAAATGAAAATTAGGCTTTAGGAAGTATTCAGTACGTGCTGTGCATGATAGGGTAGGGCATCGTCATAGCAGAATTCAGATTGTTATCTTTATCCAACCGAACTGAGGCCAAATTTCAGTTTTCAGGACGACGCAGTTGAAGCTCAAAATACTGAAAAATTCAGTGAACAAATCTTGTTGTTGATTCCGGATACTGACAAGAACAGACTTAGACCCATTACTGCCAACCTGCCCTCCGATCAGTACTTGTCCATTTCTTTCCTCAGCTCAACAATTTAAAAGATGTGTGTGACTTGTATGTGAAAAGATAATTGGAAAAGAAAGCTGATTCTGAATCATCACCCAAAAATGCACCCTCCTGTCAAGGAAGGTTGACACATGTACCAAGATGTGTTCTTAAAGATTTAGTTTCAGTTATACAGCCGGACTGTTGCACCTGGAAGACCGCCTTCAGGGGACAACCGTCCTCAATCACCATTGCACAGAGGGCTGTCCAGCGGCGCCATGTCAGATAGACACAAAGTTTATACAAATGATGTAAATATCATTAAAACACGTAACACAAACATTTTACATGAAGTCACACTTTTTAAGACACATTTTAACCCTCTACCTTTTAAATCTTTTTTAAAACAGTTTTATTCAATCTTTTAAAGACAGGCACGTGTAAAGACAGCTCTCTGACCTGTGGGGTCCCAAAGCGCTGCTTGACTGAATGAACGGTTTGTTTGTTGCACCAGCTAATAGCTAAAGTTCAGTTCTGTTGAACTGAAACTGACTTCACATATTTATTTTATATTTCTTCATTTTAAATGTTAAAGATCATTATTTTCCAAGAAAACGAATTCATTGTATTTTTATCTGCGTGGCTGGAGCTGAAATCAAAGCAAGGTAAGCTAATGTTAGCAGCTAACTGATCTTTCTGTATCTCCACGCTTTACTACATCGTAACGTTCTAACAAACTACTCGATTATTGATCCATATTGTGACTGAAGTCTGGTTAAGTTCGACAGACACCTTCTGCCCAGAGCTGCTGATTTTAACAGGAAAGTCTCGGTGTTTAGATCGCTCGATCTGATGCATTAATGTGTAAACAGGGCGTGTTACTTATATTACACTTTGGTTAATGGTTTAATCTCCTGCCTTCTCCACCTGTGTTTCTGTTTCCAGGTGAGGCGTCCTCCTGGCCTCCAGTGTCCTCTGTGGTTGAATCATGGAGTTAGCTTACGTGTGCGAGTGGGAGAAACGTCCAAAAAGTACTCATCGTCCCTCCATCCCTCTCGTGTGCTCCTGGTCCTGCAGAAACCTGGTGGCCTTCACCACAGATCTGAAGAATGAGGATGATGACAAAGGTAAACACCTGCAACACCTGTGAACACGCCCACCAACAAAGCTGAAAGGGTTAATTCAACAGATGAGCAACCTAAACCTTCGTTGGTGAGTTTAAACTCTGTCTGTCTGTTTTTTCAGATGTTAGTCACATGATCCACATCATCGACACTGAACACCCCTGGGACGTTTACTCCATTAACTCTGGACACACTGAGGTCATTTCCTGCTTGGAGTGGGACCAATCAGGTGAGCTGAACTGAGCTGGTTTTATTTAATCAGTTTTTTTTTTAGTTCCACTGTGTTTTATTTATGTATTTATTTTATGTTATTATTTTTAATTCTCTCTAATGCACTGTACATTTCTCGGCTGAATTTAATTTATTTGTGATGCTGATGTGTTTCAATAAGCTTTGTCCACTTTGGAACATTGTTATTATTATATACTTCATTATTATGGCTATCTTGGCCATAAGACTTTTAATTATCCAACAAAACAGAAACTTGAATTATGTGTTGGAATTATTTCCTCCTTCTTGCACATATTTGACGCAGGACAGATCAGAGGCAATATGAAAGCTCATTCTCATTAAATGAGGGGTTTGTACCACGATGCCAACGTCCATGTTCTCGAGTCACAGTACATGAGTACACGTTGTTGAGGAATTATAAACAGTCTTACAGTGGAACATTTCTGACCTTTGTGACAGTATTTGAGTACTTTTGTTCTACCTGCTGTTCAGAGAACACACCGAGCTGTGACTTACACTTACACCCCTGTGAGTTTGGGGACATCTTCTCTGCTCTATGACTGCAGAATGAACCCTGAGACTTTACTAGAGCTCATCTGTTATCTGTGCTTCAGTTTGCATATTTATGAACATGATGTTTGCATGTGGATATTGATCTGTTGATTTGTGTGTGGAGGTTCGAGGCTGCTGTCTGCAGATGGTGACGGTCAGATTAAGTGCTGGTCGATGTCAGATCACCTGGTGAACAGCTGGGAGAGCGTCCTGTCCAGCTCTCTTGATGGAGATCCAATCGTAGCTCTGAGCTGGCTGCACAATGGAGTCAAGCTTGCCCTACATGTGGAGATGGTAACGCATTTCAGGTTTATAGATATATGGAAAATAATAAGTACAGTACCAGTCAGAAGTTGGGACACATCTTCTCATCCATTGTTTTTCTTTAATATCATCATTATTATTATTATTATTGTTGTTATTTACATTGTAGATTAACACTGAAGACATCATAACTATGAAATAAACAATAGAGTGACAACTTTGCATGCTGTTGTCATTGTCTCTACCAGCTTCATGAGGTCATCACCTGGTTTTCAGTTAACAGCTTTGTCTTGTCAAAAGGTATTTATTGGAACTTCATTTCTTCTTAATGTGTTTGAGATTGTCAGGTTTGTTGTGCAGAGATAAGGTAGGTACACAGAATATATGGGAATGTGTGTCCAAACTTTTGACTGGTACTGTGTGTGTCATATATTCACCTGAAACCTGTCGGACAATAAAGAGGAAGACTCATGTTTCCTTGTTTTCTTTTGGTTCAGTCAGGTTCTACAAACTTCGGTGAGAAGTTTTCTCGGGTGAAGTTTTCTCCGTCTCTGACTCTGTTTGGCGGGAAGCCGATGGAGGGCTGGTTGGCAGTGACGGTCAGTGGTTTGGTCACTGTGTCACTGTTGAAGCCGGGTGGCGCTCTGCTGACGGCCAGTGAGAGTCTCTGCCGGCTGAGAGGACGAGTGGCCTTAGCCGACATCGCCTTCACCGGAGGAGGGAACATCGTTGTGGCAGCGACTGACGGCAGCAGCTCGTCACCTGTCCAGTTCTACAAGGTAAGAGCCCAAGGGCCTGATTCTCACGACGATCTCTGACTTTTACTGGTCCCGACACCAGGATAAACTAAACGTGTTCTCTGTGTTCAGGTGGTGGTTAGTGTGGTGAGCGAAAAGTGTCGCATTGACACAGAACTGTTACCGTCTCTGTTCCTGCGTTGCACCACCGACCCCATGAGGAGGGAAAAATACCCTGCAGTCACCCACCTCAAGTTCCTCACCAGAGAGAACTCTGAACAGGTAATCAGGAGAACCACAGTGAACCAGGAGAACCAATAAGAACTTGAACAGCTTCAGAATTCATGATATTCAGTTTTATTCAAACGGCGCAGGCAGCAGTCTAAACACATGATGTGACTTCAGTGGGCTCTGTGATCAGATGATGGCGCTGTTGGCTAACATTACTGTCTAAACACACAGAGTGCCTGGAAGGATATATTCGATTTATTGTTTCCATCATTGTCAAAATTTGTGGAATTCCTCAGTATTCAAGATGTCATTTGTATGGAGATGTACAATGTAGCTGCTGAACTCTTTGATAAGATTAAAATATAAATATTTATCTCAGGGCTTATTGTGAAGAAATGTCTTTTCAGCGTGTGTGTGCGCGTGTGTGTGTGTGTGTGTGTGTGTGTGTGTGTTTCAGGCCATTTAGGAATATTCTGCGAACAAATGCCATCATGTTCTTTCTCTCACTCGTCTCTCTGTCCATATTCACCAACCATTGTCACAAATCATTAAGTTATGGAAAAAGAGTCATCCAGTGAAAGTATACAAGAGGCCAGTAAAACTCGGATCTACTTGCCAAGTGGGTCAGTGGAAGAAAAGAGAGAACTCTGAGCACGTACCCTTTAGTTGTGTCCTGACAGATCCAAGAACAGCAGAGGACCTGACAGAACGTGTTTCTGTGCATGTTGTAGGTTCTGCTTTGTGCGTCCAATCAGAGTGGCAGCATTGTGGAGTGTTGGTCTCTGAGGAAGGAGGGACTTCCTGTCAACAACATCTTCCAGCACCGATCACCGGTTGGTAAGTAACACAAACTGGTTCTAACTGCTGAGGTGACGGCGGATCACAGTTCACACTCAGAGTTTGGATTTTGACCTTTGAACTTTCTGTCTGCATCCAGTTGGGGAGAAGCAGCCGACCATCCTGAAGTGGAGGATCCTGACGACCACCAACGATCTGGAGCGAGTGTCGGCTGTGGCTCTGCCAAAACTGCCCATCTCCATTTCCAACACTGACCTGAAGGTGGCGTCAGACACCAAGTTCTGCCCCGGACTCGGTGAGGAGAACTACTGTCCATCAGCTGCATGGTTGTGTCAGGAACTTAGCAAGAGGACCTGGACCAGTCTTTATTTTGTAATCAGTTAAAGTCCTTGTGTCAAAATGGCTTTTCCAAGAAACTTCTGTTTAGAGTCTTTGGAATCTGGGAGGAAACCAGGTCCAGGTCCAGGAGACATGGTGGACTGTTTCACTTCCACTCTCTGTTCCAGCTTCAGTCTGATGTTGCCACTAAAATCTGTCCTTCCTCTGACTGACAGAACAGACAGTCAACATGTTGATAACTTGTCTGTTTTGCCTGTCTTGTCTGTGATTGGTGGACGGTGGTGCTATAAGCAGCCTGAGAGGAAGAGGAAGAATACGCAGGGCTGAAAATATGTATTTCTGGACATAAAGCATTGATCTATATTTTGATTTCAAGTTGCACTCAATCAACGATGAAGCACCATTTTCAAAAAGGCTTCCCTTTCGTTCAGTGTTAAAGTGACCAATGGCTTTATTAATGTTTAATGTGTCTGTCTTGGAGAACATTGAACCTGACCTCCCCTTCACATTCTGTCTTAGAACCAGTTCTCTGTCCTCCTGTGTTTTCAGGCCTGGCTCTGGCGTTCCATGACGGCAGTATTCAGATCCTCCACCGGCTTTCCCTCCACACCATGGGGGTTTTTTATGGCTCCTCGGCCTCCTCCTCAGGTCAGAGACCTGGAGACGAGTCTGCCATCAAACGCCAAAGAACTGGAGGCCCTGCCCTCCACTTCAAGGCCCTGCAGTTCTCCTGGACGTCACTGGCACTGACCGGAGTCGACAACCACGGGAAGGTGAGCGGTTGTTCAAGATTGTTAAAATGTTTCAATGTTTGATCATTTGCGAATGACGTGGATGACAGATGGCGACGTTTGTGTGCCAGCAGCACTGTGGTAAGACGAGTGGAGGCGGACTCTATATTTACATCCATCGACTGATTCTTGGTGCTTGAACACATTCAGAGTTGATGGACAATGTTTCACTGCCCAGAGAATTCAGTGTGAATGCTGCTGTTTTCTTTCCTCCAGATGCAGAACTGCTTATTGTATCAGGTCATAGAACAGACCAGAGCTGATTTACCTAAATTCCACCAGCATGACCAAACAAGACCCTGAGCCACGTTCACCTGAACCGTCTTAGTGGTCGTGTTGTTTTCTCTGCAGCTCCACATGCTGCGAGTGTCACCGTCCATGGGTCAGGTGCTGGAGATGAACACGACGCTGCGCCACCTGCTGTTCCTGTTGGAGTACTGCATGGTGACAGGCTACGACTGGTGGGACGTCCTGCTGCACGTGCAGCCCACCATGGTCCACAACCTGGTGGAGAAGCTGCATGAGGAGTACATGAGGCAGAACCAGGCCCTGCAGCAGGTCAGACAGACGTGATGGGAGAATGGCAGCGCTAGATCAGATCAGCCTGTAGAGCCGTCTGCAAGAACTTGTCACTTCTTTTAGATTTTATTCTTGTTCCACCAACTGCTGTCATTAATTATATACTGACATTTTAGCTGCTTCCACTTCAAACTGTTCAACCGACACAGTTGGCATTTGAATACCTCAGCTGACACTTCTTACTTATCAGTTTAAACTTCCAGACTTTATAGTGCACACACACTTAAACTGTCTGTGACGCATCAACCTTAACTAAAACTTACAGTTCATCTGAGATTTCAGCTGCTTTTATTAGACAACTGCACAACTGCTTTAGTCAACTATTGGTGTCAACTCATATAGTCAACTGTTCAACTACTTTAAGTGTGTATATGCAAAGTGCACTGTTCAACTGCTAACAGAGATAAGCTTTGATATGAAGTTACATCGTTGTTGAACAGGAGCAAATGCAGTGACGTACTGAGACTCCAGAGTTCTGCTTCAGTCCTGGCATTCTGTTTCATATAGTGCAGCCCTCAGAGGCTACTACTCATGAGATGAGGACACAGCAGGATGTGGCCAACGCCCCTCTGGGTCCACACACACACACAGCACACACCCACTTCATGAGGAATCGATAACCAGTCAATGGTGCATCGCAGTTCATCATATGTGCTCAGAGACAGAAACTGCCTGACTCTTCATGAGGGAATGAAACTGGCAAACAACATAAAGTCTCCGACTGTGAGAAGTGAAGATGCTGCTTACAGACTGTAGGAGTGCAGCAGAGAGCAGAATAGGTTTCAACATCGTTAAAACACCTCAAATAACCTCAAATAACCATCAGCTTGACAAAACCATCAATTCAGAGCAAGTCACAGAAAAACAAGAGGCAGAGACAGCTGAAAGAGGAGGAGGGTCAGTAACTTCACTACTTTATAAGGAGAAATATTACTACAGAGAAATGCAGAAGTCCATCATGACCACTGACTGTCTGTGTAACTGCCACAGCTCACTGACCACATATGGTACAAGGGTTCTTTCCTTGTCACTCCCCTGTAACATCTCACATGCAAACCTTTAACATTTTGAGACCCAGCTTTTTAAGTACACTTAATTCAGACTTCTCTAGTTGTCTGATGTTCTCAGGAGCAGTGGTAAGCTCCACTCCACATGGCACCTCAGTGAGTAAGTGCAGTGATGTCTGTCTCAGGTTCTGGCGACGCGTATCGTGGCGGTGAAGGCCTCTCTCTGTAAACTCTCCACGGCCACGGCGGCTCGAGCCTGCGACTTCCACGCCAAACTGCTGCTGATCGCCATCAGCTCCACCTTAAAGTCTCTGCTGAGGCCACACGTCCTCAACACGCCTGACAAGAGTCCAGGTGACCGGCTGACCGAGATCTGTGCCAAGAACACAGACACAGGTGAGATAGCTGAAGACCAGGTGAGACATGGACACAGGTGGAACAGAGTTCTGTTCAGCTTGACACCGGCACCATAACAGCACAAATAGACAAGAATCAGAAGCATCTTAGCAGCAGCAGCAGCTAGCTGGACGACACCACAGTTGTCCTGACGAGCTCGGCTCCTCGCGCAGTGCTAGTAAGTCATCGGAAGAGCTTGGTCTCTGAGATTGACAGTGTTGTGTTAAAAACATAGACTAAATCATCAGCGTGAACTTCAGTGCATCAGTTTGTGCAGACATGTTCGTGATACTAACGATTCATAAACTCTGGACTGATGCCGTCTCCTCTGCAGATAAGAGCCATGTTTCGATCAGAGTGACGCTCAGGAGCGGCTCTGCTGTCAGTACGTTGGTGACAGAGATCACAGGCCAATCAATGCGCTGTGCGAAGCTCTACAATGACACAAGACTTTAATATTTCAAATCCAATCAAATCAATATGGTACCATCAGCGCTGACACGGTGGTGGCCACCACAAGCAAATCACTGTATGTGAAACAGTGGGTGAGATGCCTGAGTGACGGGGACGGTGTGTCCACAGACAGGAGGTGATGTTAGGTTCTTTATCGCTGGATCTTTCCTCAGATATCGATAAGGTGATGATCAATCTGAAGACAGAAGAGTTTGTGTTGGACGGCCCCCCCCTTCAGTCCCTGCAGCAGCTCATCCAGTGGGTGGGAGACTTTGTCCTCTACCTGCTGGCCAACCTGCCCAACCAGGTGAGCAAACGACAGCACTGCTGCTGAGTTCCAGGTCATGAGAAATGCTGGATGATGATACTTCAAGGGGAACGTGAGGGGAATTATGAGGTGGAAGATTTTCCTTCTGTAAAACAACGACTAAAAAGACACACGGCCACAGACAGACAAATAATGACCCACAGATCTAAAGTGAGATACCAGACCCTGTTTGATGGATCAAAGAAACTGCACACAGTCCTGACATAAAGTTCAATTATCAAGGTCAAAGTCACAGTAAAGTTCAGCTTCTTTTCATTGGTCCTCATGACAAGGGGACGCAGGTCAGATGGCAGATCCTCAGTCCCCCCCAGTCAGGCAGGACAGTCACACGACAGCAAACCAGCAGAGCTGATGAGGTGTTCTGTCATCCCACAGGGCTCCATGGTCCGGCCGGGGTTCGGCTTCATGAGGGACGGGGCCTCTCTGGGGATGCTGAGGGAGATGTTGGTGATGATCAGGATCTGGGGTCTGCTGAAGCCGGGCTGCCTGCCCACCTTCACCGCCATGTCAGACAACCAGGACAGCATGCAGCTGCTGTTCCGGCTGCTCACCAAACTGTGGCTCTGCTGTAAGAAACTGATCCTGATCCACAGCTCATCTCAGAGAGCTCCACTTCTCTGCAGAGTGGATCTGAGTCTTGTCTGGTTGATTTTCAGTATGAATAGTAGCACTAACATGTGTCCATGCTGCTGTGCTGATGTAACGTGTCGAACTGTCTCAACGACTGCGCGTTTTTAAGTTCAGGTTGTCTTACTGCCTGTCTGTGCCTCAGCTCGGGACGACGCCCCCCCCCAGGACCCTGATGAGAGTCTGATCGACGAGTGCTGCCTGCTGCCCAGCCAGCTGCTGGTTCCCAGCATGGACTGGCTCCCAGTGAATGATGGCGTCATCGTCAAGCTGCAGGGTAAACACCCGCTTAGGCTGCAGTTTGGAAAAGCTTCGTCTCTGCCTGGAGGGGGCTCCGCCGCCCCGCTGGAGGTCTTCACCAGGTAATACACACCTGGACCTGCACCTGGACTCATAGGGGGGCTGCAGGCTAAACACAACACGTTCATAGCTCACATGATCAGAGCATCATCTCCACATATATGCTGCAGGGTTCATGTCAATACCAGAACAGTTGAAACATTTCATCGAGGAGAAGAGTAAATGTCTGTCAGTGTTGTCTTTGTCCGACCTGCAGGAACATCTCGTCCTGGATCTGGGTTCTGTCAGAGTCTCTTCTTTGGTTCCCCAAAATGTAGATTACATTAGATCAGTCGTCTACATGTGGCTGCAGTTTGAAGATGCATTCAAGAGTCTGGCTCTACAGGAAGTTAATAACATCACACTCAAATATGAGACTTGTCTTTTGTTTGTTGTTTGTTGTCTTGCGCTTTTGAGCAAGACACACAGCTGAAAGTCAACAAAACAAGATGTGGTAAAACATGAATGTTGAAGAAGGATGAGATGAGCCTCTATTGCTCCCACAGTGGGGAAATTCACATAAAGTTCACATGTCAGATCTACTGGATCAATTCACTGTGTGAGTGTGTGTGTGTGTGTGTGTGTCTGTGTGTGTGTCTGTGTGTGTATGTGTAGGAGTCCTGGCTCTCAGAAGATGGATAACCTGCGTTGTGTCCATATGGGAGTTTGTCCCACGGAGGAGAGCAAGGCCTGCACCAGGTGAGTCCACAGCATGTGACGTCACAGTGCAGGTGTGCTGATGAGACGGACACCTGACACAGCAGCAGTTATAACCAATATAATAATGATAATTTATTTGTGTTGCACATTCAAGGTTTCAAACAAGTGTCGAACAGAAGAACTCAACAACTCAAGTGTCTGAGAACTGAACCTGAAACTGAACAATTAGAAAAAACAAATTAAATAAAAATTGCACATTAAAAAGCAAGATTTTTTCAAATTGAAAGTTCTGATTATAAAAATGTCTTTAATGTCTTTTTTTGTTTGTGGAGTTTGTGGTTGTGAGATTCAGAAGGAGGAAATTCCCTTCAAACAGAAATGAGCGTCAGCAGCCTCAGACATGTTCTGAGGAACATGAAGAACCTTTAATGGAACTTTTAAAGATGTAAATAATTTGCATGTTCAGGTGCGGCTGTGTGACGATGCTTCGTTCCCCCAACAAGACCAACGCCATGAAGCAGTGGGAGCAACGCTGGATCAAAAACTGCCTGTGTGGAGGTCTGTGGAGGAGGATCCCTCCAACAGTCACCTGACCACATCACACACACACACACACACACACACACACACACACACACACAGACCTTCATGCTCTCCGCACTGCACAGACTCTGTCAGTTTTTCTGTCTGTAAATAAAGTTTGTTTTGTATTTCACTTCAGTATGAAATGGTCAGAAGTACATGGAATCAGTAGAAACCGATTATGACCAGACGGAACCAGTATGAACCGGTCAAAACCGGTTGTGACCAGTCAAAACCAGTACAAACCGACCAGAACCAGTATAGAATGGTCAGAAGTACTTGGAATCAGTAGGAACCGGTTATGACCAGACGGAACCAGTACGAACCGGTTTTGACTGGTCAGAACCGGTACGAACCGGTCAAAACCGGTTGTGAACCGGTTATGACCAGACGGAACCAGTACGTACCGGTTTTGACTGGTCGGAATTGGTACAAACTGGTCATGACCAGTATAAAATGGTCAGAAGTACATGGAATGAGTACGAACCGGTTTTGACTGGTCGGAACCGGTACAAACCGGTCAAAACCAGTATAAAATAGAACCAATACAAACCGGTTTGGACCGGTTGGAACCGGTACAAACCGGTCAAAACCAGTATAAAATGGCCCGAAGTACAAGGAATGAGTAGGAACCGGTTATGTCCAGATGGAACCAGTACAAACCGGTTTTGACCTGTCGGAACCGGTACAAACCGGTCAAAACCAGTATAAAATGGTCAGAAGTACATGGAATGAGTAGGAACCGGTTATGACCAGATGGAACCAGTACGAACCGATTTTGACCGGTCGGAACCGGTACAAACCGGTCAAAACCAGTTTAAAATGGTCAGAAGTACATGGAATGAGTAGGAACCGGTTATGACCAGATGGAACCAGTACAAACCGGTTTTGACCGGTCGGAACCGGTACAAACCGGTCAAAACCAGTATAAAATGGTCAGAAGTACATGGAATGAGTAGGAACCGGTTATGACCAGATGGAACCGGTACGAACCAGTTTTGACCGGTCGGAACCGGTACAAACCAGTCAAATCCAGTATAAAATGGTCAGAAGTACATGGAATGAGTAGGAACCGGTTATGACCAGATGGAACCAGTACGAACCGGTTTTGACCTTTCGGAACAGGTACAAACCGGTCAAAACCAGTAAAAAATGGAACCGGTTTTGACCGGTCAGAACCGGTACAAACCGGGCAAAACCAGTATAAAATGGTCAGAAGTACATGGAATGAGTAGGAACCGGTTATGACCAGATGGAACCAGTACAAACCGGTTTTGACCGGTCGGAACTGGTACAAACCGGTCAAAACCAGTATAAAATGGTCAGAAGTACATGGAATGAGTAGGAACCGGTTATGACCAAACGGAACCAATACGAACCGATTTTGACCGGTCAAAGCCTGTAAAAAATGGAACCGGTACAAACCAGTTCCATTTTGACCGGTCAGAACCGGAACCAGTACAAACCGGTTTTGACCGGTCGGAACCGGTACAAACCGCCTCCAGAGTCATCAGACACACAAAGAAACCAGCACATGTCCTGCTGGTGGTTCTTCACAGGAGAAGAAACAGAGCTGAGACAGTGAAGAGTGAAGCCACAAAACAGGAAGCAGCTGTTTCTCCTCACTTTGGTTTTTATGACCAGCAAAAAGTCAAACAGGAGGCACTAATCACCTGTCATACATCATACAGTCAGACAGCAAGAGAACACCTTCAAGTTTCCCCACAGCCTCTCATATGAACACACACACACAGACGCCCGTGGAGCAGCCTGATTGGTGCCTCAACACATTCTTCAGTTTATAGACACAACTTATATGTAAGAGTCAAACCTGTGATGTAGTTTTTTGTTCCTGTGCCAAACATGATACTTTCACCTGTTAAAGGTGTATTTCACTATTTCCTGGTGGTTTATACAATAATTCACAGGCTGTTGATCTTGTTTCTGATTGACCTCTGAGGCTTTTTGTCAATGAAAACAAGTTCCAGCTGAGCTTCTGGTTTAGTTTCTCACCTGACCACTGTTGGTCCACAACACGTCTGCAGTGTGAGCGGAGTTCAGATGCAGCGACGTTGCTTCAGCTGATTGGAGAAGGTGAAGTGTTTCTCACGCCGGTCACACCCGGTTCCTCTCTGGTGTGGATCAGCTGTGTCTCGTCACATTGGACCATGTGAGGAAGGTTGTAGAGCAGAGTTGGCACTGGAAAGGTTTATCGCCCGTGTGGACGAATCAATGAAGCTCTTCCTTCAGTGTTGGCTGCCGAACGGTGGTCGTAGTGGCAGGGTGTCCTCCGGTGTGGACGAATCAGTGAAGCTCTTCCTTCAGTGTTGGCTGCCGGACGGTGGTCGTAGTGGCAGGGTGTCCTCCAGTGTGGACGCCTGATGATTCAGCTGCTGTGTTGTGCAGACGTGGTCGCCCTGCCTCCTTGTTTCTGTTGGGACAGGTGTGATGTGCAGGAAGTCACAGAGGTAACTGACTTTTCTTGGTATCAATGCTCTTACAGACATGATTAAATGACATAATCAGTCCTAATTCTAATTCTGCTAATTCTCCCGTCAAAAATCTGACAAGCACTCCTTTGATTCTCAATGTGCTCAAATGTTGCATCAAGTGTTTTGCTGGATCTGAGTTGATCTGTCTACGTGTTGTGGTGTTGCTGCAGTCTTCTTTCTTTTCTGTAAAAGTGACTCTGGAGCTTGAAACATCCGAGTAACATACAGGGTTGCAGGTCTGAAACGGACCTCCAAGCACAGCACCATTTCTCACCCACTCGCATGGTGGCGAGACAGCCAGAGTCGATTTCCTCTCCTCTCAGAAGTCGCCCACAAATACATGTGCATCTGTGCAACGAACGCACCCTTCGGAGAGAGTTTTCAGTGCCACTGGACATATTGTAACCCCCACTCCGAAGAAGTGTTATAAAATTGTCATGTCTTTTTGCAACTATATGTGGGCCTATGTAATAATAATAATAATAATAATAATGATAATGATAATAATGTACATAACATATTTGCTAAATAGATTTTTTTTTTTTAATGAAAGGGGGTGGTGCAATAATATCGCATACTGTATTGAGCCACACGGACTCACCGCAGGGGTCAAGCTAGTGCATATCTCTTCCAGTTGTCACTCACATCAAGCTAATTCAATAAATGACTGGGAGCGGTTGTATACAGACACAGTACTTCCTCTATCTCTTCATAATAAAACAACAATAAAATACAACAAAAGTATTTCAGACTTCACTTGTTTTTAACTTATACCGAGGTACTTTTAGCAATAGTTAATAGTTTTAGCAAAACACAAATGCAATACGATTTTAACCCATATTTACATATATAACTTATTTATTCTTTTAAATCTTTTAAAACTGTAACATGCCTTTTGAATTTAATTAATACATTAACATATTTGTCTGGGTTACATGTTCTTCAGGAAAGTTCATTCATGTTGATGTTTCTGTTGGATCTTCAACATGAATAAATTCTAACAACTAAATATAAGAAGCTGTGATGATGTAATCAAGAAAATTTCAGAAGAAATTATGAAGAAACTAGAAAAGCACTGGGAGAGCGCAGACCTCCACCAAGCAGCACAGTTCCTCCAGCTTACTGTGACTCACACCCCAAAATATTAGTCCTACCTTTGATTGATCTATTTCAATGGATTCCTGGACCATAAAAACAGACCCTTAGCAACTGGAATCACAGTGATATCATTTTTAGGTTAATAGTCCGTAATGGCAGTTTTCTGGATCACCTCCAAAATTTAATCATTTGTTCCTTGTCCCAGAAAGGACATTTCCTGAAAATTCCATCAAAATCTGTCCATAACCTTTTGAGTTATGTTGCAAACAAACAGACAGACAAACAAACAAACCGACGCCGGCAAAAACCTAACCTCCTTGGCGGAGGTAATAAAATGAATCAAACTCAAAGTCTTGATTTTCCCACAAATTCATTTTATTATTCTTTTTGCTCACAATAGTTACAGAAAAGAGGTGAAACAGCACAACTCATATCTCAGTGTCATGAAGGCAACAGGCTTTGGCTCAAAGAGTCCTTCGGCCTTTTATTTATTTAGTGAGTTTTGGTGGCCAGTGAAATTGGAGGTGTAATCCCGTAATGTGGAGCTGTAACAGAAGAGATTTTGTGTCAGTCACTGTGAGAGTGACAGCAGGGTCCCACTTTGTATTTACGTTGTTGGTACAGTGAGGCTGCACAAACTGAGCTTTTAAATCACAGATCTGACTGAACTGGACTCTGTAAATAATCAACGTGTTGAAGCTGCGTTTGAAGTGAATTCACTCTTTTCCTCAGAGTCAACATCTGAAACTTCTTGTGGCGAAGTTTCTCTTATAAACCACCGATCAATCTGAACTAATGAGATGAACTGGAGTCATGTTACAGAGACTGCTGCCTCCACAAAGAGCAAAGAAGTGAATATACAGGCCTTCAGAGTGACACTGTGGCGTCCACACGGCCGCCTCTTCTGAGAAGTGTCAACATGGAAACTTTGCTCCACAGCTCAGCGAACGGCTCCAAAACACTCGTTTCCTCTCGCTGACTGTCACATTCACACTCCACCATTAATCACATTAGTAAAGCTCAGGACAGATTGTTGTTATTAGTAGGAGAGAACTTATACAACAGAGCCAATAACATGCTAATAATCAACCCCCAGTTTCCCCCACACGCTTCTCGTCACCATATACGATTGGATCATGTTTTCATAGTGTAATCATAAGAATGTTTTCTAGTTGCAGAGATTCTGCTGTAAAAACTGAGCGAATCCTTTCTGGAGACGTCGTTCTCAAAGCGAAGGATTCACACACTCTGGCTCAGGACCAGGACCCAGCAACAGTCAGGAATCAGAGTGAAGAGAGTGACCTGTGGAGACAACATCATCCTGTGATTTGAGATGAGTCTGAAACCTGAGCAGAAAACCCCTCCTGGCCTCCCCCCTCACATTTTATTCTCGACATCAGATCATCAAATATCACTCAGGCCACGGTTCTTTCTTTCCTACGTTAATCCTTCTCACGCTGGTCTGAAAGCATGAGCATCACTGGGTAGAAGATTTAAATGCTCAGAACATTTTCCACCACCAGAGAGCGCCACCTAGCTGCCTACTGCTGACCAACCACAGACGCTCCATAAAGAGGAAAGTGTTGAGCTCTGGGTTTGGGGGACGTAGATGGAGAGGTAGCATCTGGTTCAGTCTCTGACTGAAGCCTCTCAGAGGCTCTTGTCGCATGTACTCATACAGCAGCGCTAACAACTGATGATGGTCCTGGCTGACTTTGTGTCAGAGGCCAACATGACTAAAGCAGCTTTTATCCTACTTGTTCAAACACATTCAAAGGTGAGAGTTCACCTCACACGACCTCTGCCTCAACACAAAGAGGAGAAATGACTTTGCAGCCCAACGTGATGGTTGTTGGTCGACCACACCTTCGCTGGTCAGCAGGACTCTGCTCTCACCTCATTGGTCAGCCGCTCTGATGTCACCCGTTGGCAGCAGAGTCGTATCTTACCTAACTAGTCCAGACCATGGTGATCAAGGCTGGGGCTTCACTTGCATGTCTGGACCAGGCAGATCTGCGTCTCCTTCGTTTTCCATTACAAGTCTGCAAGGGAAAGACAGAGAAGGATGAAGTCCAGACTCAGAAGACCAACACTGATCCATTCATTCTAGACTGATGCTGCTGAGAGAAAACGTGTTTCCTTTTGTGTCAGTATCCTTCAGTTTGACGGTCGACATGTTTAAGGCTGGAACAATGAGCAGAAAGGACTCCTGTGTCGAGCTTTCACGTTTCTTATTGAAGGAAGAGAAAATACTGAGAAATGTAATGAATCTGAGTCCAGATCCTCACAAGGACAGACAGACTGTCTCATTGGCTGACGGCAGCTGTGGAGGGGAACTAAATCTCTAAATTTATCACGCTGCTGCAGCACCACCTGGAGATGAACCTCCCTCAAATGTTTCTGGATGATCGAAATTTGGTTCCAGCTGCCCAGAGAGTTCCAGAGTGATCCGGTTTATGTTAACAGGTTGGACTAGAAGAGCAAACACACCAGCAGAAAACAGGAGGTCTTCGGTGGAGGTGATGGAAGGCATTTATTCTGAAGGGTCTAACAGAGAGGGGAGAGGAAATGAGGACAGACAGAGGGGGATGACGTGGAACCAATGTCCTCAGCTGGAACCGACCCGGGGACACTGATAGAACATGGTGTGTTTGTTCACGGCCTGTTCTAACTGTGACCAGTCAAGAGCAGCTGGCTTCATGAGTTTGCCTGTGGTGTGTTTGGGAGGCGTACCGGTTTGCATTTCTGGTTCTGTCTGACACACAGGTTGACATTGCAGTGCAGGTACACATCACCAGATCTTCCAGAGAACTGGAACAAGTTGAAGGCAAAGTAGGTGGATGTTCCCAGTTCATTGTCTTTCACCTTTATGTTGTCGTTGCTCGCACAGCTGGTCACAAGCAAAAAAACACACATCACATCAGAGCACACGCCGATTTTCAGGAATCAGAAGCCACATTTATTAACGAATCCCTGCTTCTGATTCATGTGGAACAGAAGCAAGCAGCTACCACCTCTGTATGAGTCTTACCCATTCTTGATCATGTCGTATCTTGGAGTCGAATTAGCAGATAGCTGGTTGGTTGCCCAGCAGGACTCTGTCACCAGGGAGACGAAGTTGCTGTCCAACCCGTCAGCGTCCAACTGGACCCAGATCTTCTGACTCAGCTGGACTTCAGTGTTTGGAGACAGACGTTCTGTGAGTGCCTCATTAGTGTAGGCCTTCATGGTCAAGATGTAATGCCAAGGCTGTGATCTCTCGGACCACAGAGCTGCAGAGCACACACACAGACACACACACTTCAACTGTCTTATACTTTGTCTGTCGATCCATCTATTTGTACTGCATCAAAAAAAAAATTGAATGTATGAATTTCCCCAGTTTAGGACAAATAAATTACGTCTTCCTATTGATACTCACAAACCTGAACACCAACAAGTTTCCAACCACCGCTCACCTTTGTCTGACTCTGAAGGCCATAGTCTGGGTATCTGGCAGACTATAGGAGCAGGAGAAGTTGATGTAGACTTGGTTGTCATGAGTGATGATGTTGGAGGTGATGTTTGGAGACATGATGGTGTTCTCGAAGATCATATGGCTCCTGTTAGTCTGCAGAGTCACAGGGATTCAGAAGTTGTTAGGCACAAATTCACCCCAACTCTTTACATTTGAGCCTTAAAGTGTGACATTTCAGAGCTGTTTACTGGACGGGATTAGCTTCATAGATGATCAACATAACTAAAAACTAAGGAAGTCAGAGGTGACCTCTGACCCACAGAACTCACCGTGACCCCCGCTCCACAGGTGTTGCTGCTATTGAAGTTGAAAGTCACCGTGTGGTTTTTCTCGTCTACCTCAGCTTTGCAGTTCTTGTCATTGAGGTGTAGGGTTGAGTAGTCAAAGCCTTTTTCCACCAGGAGACAACCAATCAGAGTCAATGTAGCAGAGTTGTTCTCACAGACCGTCGGGTCACCTAAAGATCCAGGAGCACAGATGAGGCAAATAACGTCACATGTTACAGAGGAGAGACTTTGCAGACATTTACACCATGTGGGACACAACAAGTCGAACCGTTCAGTCCTGCTTTGGTGGCTGTTGTTTCTTTTCTTCCATTCAGAGAAATAATGGCAGAAATGCAGGTCGGAACCGAACTACCAGTTTTAAACATCAGACTGGAAAAGACACAAAGGTAAAGGAAGCGCTGATTTAATGAAGTCTAGTCTGTGCTCCAGATGACAAACAGTCAAATGCAGCGCTGAAGGTTGCTGAAACTCACCAACAGCTCAGCTTTGTCTAACATCTCTTTCTGTGAGAAAACCTTCCAACCTCTGAGGACCAGGACTCTGTACTTGTCAACGATGACAAGACACTCTAAAGTTAACTTCGGTGTTCCACAAGGCTCTGTGCTTGGACCAATCCTGTTCACCTGATATATGCTTCCCCTAGGGAACATTATCAGGAAACACGTCATCAACTTCCATTGCTATGCAGACGATACCCAATTATATCTGTCAATTAAGACAGATGAAACCAACCAATTAGCTAAACTTCAGGCCTCAATGAAGTAAAAACCTGGATGGCCTGCAATTTCCTATTTTTAAATTCAGACAAAACTGAAGTTATTGTACTTGGTCCCAAGCACCTTCGAGGCAAATTTTCTAAAGATATCAGTTCTCTCGATGGCATCGCATTGGCCTCCAGCACTACTGTTAGGAATCTAGGAGTAATCTTTGATGAGGATTTGTCCTTTAATGCTCATATAAAGCAAATTTCCCGGACTGCCTTTTTTCACCTCCGGAACATAGCAAAAATCAGGCATATCCTGTCTCAAAAAGATGCAGAAAAACTAGTCCATGCATTTGTAACTTCTAGGCTGGACTACTGCAATTCCCTTTTAGCAGGCTGCCCCAAGAAGTCGTTAGAGACTCTCCAGTTGATCCAGAATGCTGCTGCACGTGTTCTGACAAGAACAAGGAAAAGAGATCATATCTCACCCATTTTGGCTTCTTTGCACTGACTCCCTGCCAAATCGAGAATTGAATTTAAAATCTTTTTGCTAACCTATAAAGCTCTTAATGGTCAAGCACCATCATATCTTCAAGAGCTCATTGTACCCTATTTTCCCAACAGAGCACTACGCTCCCAGAATGCAGGATTTCTATTGGTTCACAGAGTCTCCAGAAATAGATTTGGAGCCAGAGCCTTCAGTTATCAAGCACCTCTCCTGTGGACTAAGACGTCAGAATGTCATAAAGAGTTTGGTCTAGACCTACTCTGTGTGTAAAGTTCCTTGAGATAACTTTTGTTGTGATTTGGCATGATATAAATAAAACTGAATTGAATTGAACAGTCACAAGTCCATCATGTTGTGTCACAGCTGTCGTACCATAAGTGTCTGACGATCTGTACGGGGACGCAAAAATGGCCCGACACAAGCAGTTTTTTTCACCATCAACTGTCTTGCCACAGAATTCGTGATCACTGCACTGACAGAAGGCTTCAGAGGCGGCTGAGAGACAGAAACACATAAAGAATCATGGTAAAAAAAACTTTATCAATAAAGCAAAATGGCTCTAAAGAAACCTGCTAACTCTGTAACAGTTTTCTATCTCTGGGTTTTAAAATACAAATTAAAACAGAATGATTTATTCGAATGTTACTTCTGTTATAATGTCTTACGGCACTTGGCAACATCCCTCCAGGTTTCCAGTGAGTCATTGTATGGTCTGCAGGATCTGGCGTAGGCCTCCAGGAACTGACAGTTGAGACCGTCCTTCGAAGGGTATTTGCACAAAGTCTCTTTGCAGGCTGCTCTGTGGGGATTTGGGTCGATGTGGTCATGACAGCCAGTGAAAGGGGCCTGCATCAGGAGATCACACCTGTTCCACACATGTGAAAAGACAGAGTGGGAGATCGAGGGATGACGTCCAGTCAGTGTCCTGTTATGTTCTGTAACTGTGAGTAAGATTCATGTGACACAGATATGTGCTCACACAAAATATGGTCGACTCTGTTCCCCAAATGAAAAGGTGGATAATCTGACTTCAGGTGTGTTTACCTTCCATCCCTCCTCAGATCACATGACATGAAATGTGACAGAGATGAAAGCATAATACAGAAAGTTGTTTCATCTACTCACCATTCAGTTACGGCGGTGCAGTTGATCATGCTGTCAGCATCTTCACTGTACTGCATCTCACAGCTAAGGGGCGACACACAACACAAGGTCAGGACGGTTCCCCTGTTCTGACTTGTTCATTTAAACACAAAGACCCTTTTTGAGTGTTATGTGCTCAGACAGAGAATTGTGAATTGTTTCCCAGAGGTCTACAGAGGGTTGTGATCCAGGTCTTACCCGCTGGCACTGTAGGACCTCTGTGCACTGACAGAACTGGAGTTGTAGCACAAACCCTGCAGCGATCGATTTGTGCCAGGAAGTGCTGGACGGGTTCAGGACAGAGTGTGAGTCAGATCAGTAAACTTCAAACTGGATAAATGTGGCAGCTCACTAAAGCTTGTTGCCTCAGATGAGCTCTGGTCACCACAACTGCTTGTTTTGTCCCATGTGGTGAGTGGCAGGAGTTCAGTTTCTGTACCTGTGAGGTGGATGATTGCTGTGTCGCCATCAAAGAAGATGGAAGTGGTGTAGTTGGAGATCAGTACCTCAGCGGTCACTTCAGTTTGGTTTCTAAATATCTTTGCATTCTGACTCAGCTGAGTCGAGATGTTGAAGGTCAGCAGTTTGTTGTCTTTCTGCATCACAACAAAGAGACAAAGTGCAGGAAACACTGTCTGTGAAGGTTCTCAGTCATCCAGGTCATGGTCTACAAGTGCAAGTTGAATCAAATGCAACTGGACTTGGTGTTGGTTCTTGAAGACGTTTCACTTCTCATCTGAAAAGCTTCTTCAGTTCTGACTGACTAGCATGGAGACCCAGGTACTTCTACCTCTGTGGAGCCATTAACTGCGAGTCATTGATACCACTCAGTATGTGGCTGCTCCTGGGTGTTTAACAACGCTCATTGAGAGTCGTTTGTGAGTCACCTGGTACCAAGTGTGAATGACCATGTGGACAGCAACATAAAATTCACACATGAAGACACAATACACAACAGTTTGGCCTTCCTGGACTGCAATGTACAGATTGAAGAGGACAGGAGCCTTCACACTGAGGTGTATAGACAACCTACACATACGGATCAGTACCTGCTCTTCGACTACACCATCCCCTGGAGCACAAGCTTGGAGTCATCAGAACC
The DNA here is from genome assembly GCA_037975185.1 of Centropyge bicolor. Classification (NCBI taxonomy): domain Eukaryota; kingdom Metazoa; phylum Chordata; class Actinopteri; family Pomacanthidae; genus Centropyge; species Centropyge bicolor. Next base: position 230,056 of record JBBMOC010000169.1, on the reverse strand, counting down.
CTGCACCATCAGGCTGAAAACATCCCCACTAGTGAACAGGCCCAAGAGAAGGAGCGGGAGCACTTGAGGACTGCACTCAAAGCTTGTGGATACTCCAACTGGACCTTTGTGAAAACAGCCACGAAATCCCGGAAAAGTATTAACACCACAGGGGAAGAGGAAGAACAGACACGACAACATTGTTATACCATATGTGTCTGGGGTATCTGAGAAACTCCGGAGGATTTTCAATAAACATTGCATCCCAGTTTTCTTCAAACCAAGCAACACACTCAGACAGAAACTCCACCCCAAAGACCCTCCGCCGAAACACAAGACGAGCAGCCTGGTGTCTTCAGTCCAGCGCAGTGAGGACTGCAGAGATTTATACACTGGAGAAACAAACATTCACTTAACAAACGGATGGCTCAGCACAGGAGGGCCAACACAGGTCAAGACTCAGCAGTCCACCTCCACCTCACGGAAAGGGGACACTCCTTCGATGAAAACAACATTCATATTTTGGACAGGGAGGATCGGTGGTTTGAGAGAGGAGTAGAAGAGGCCATCTGTGTCAGAGCAGAGAGACCATCACTGAACAGAGGAGGAGGCCTCAGACACCACCTGTCCCCCACCTACAGTGCTGTCCCTCCACCTCTTCTACTGGACCTCAGGTGACAGTGTTGATGGTCATTCTCACCATATCAGGTGACTCACAAACGACTCTCAACAACCATCGTTAAACACCCAGCAGCACCCACATACTCAGTGATATCAATGACACAGTTAACGGCTCCACAGAGGTAGAAGTACCTGGGTCTCTGTGCCAGTCAGTCAGAACTATAGAAGCTTTTCAGATGAGAAGTGAAATGTCTTCAAGAACCTACACCGAGTCCAGATGCCTTTGATTCAACTTGCACTTGCAGCAGGAAACACTGATTCAAACATCACATACAGGTTGTCACAGCAGCAACAACCACTGAGTTCACCTTTTTTTTTTATTAAGATAAGACCTTCTAATGACACTGACAAGGAAGATGAGAAATGACACACCAGAGGATGTGCGGAGGATTTGGGATCAAGTGCACACTGACACACGGCTGCGGTTATAACTTACTATAACAATCCCGCCTTGTCCCAGCTGAATGTCTGTCCCCTCCAGTTTTAGTGTCACGTTGTCCACAAAGCTCACATTTTTAAGACGGCGTTCCCGGAAGTTTGCCAGCACCTGGAAGTTTGGGAGTGACCCATCCGATAGCAAAGTGTACGTACACCGGTCTGGGACAGAGTTATAGTTCTCCCGAAAGTCGACGATGCTGGGGCCGGTCACAGTGCAGGTGGAGTCAAACAAGCATCTGATGGAGGGAAGAAACAACATCATCATCAGCTGCTGCTGAGGGCCGCGGCCACCAGGGGTCCTCAAACAAACAGCCTACAGGAGTGAAGTCTTCTGTTCATGTCTTTATCAAAGTAGTAATCTATTGTAATGTCATCCAGCAGCCGCCACAGAAGGTCTCAGCTCTACAATCGACATTCGATCCAGCATTACAGTGATCTGTCTTACTGTCGTATCACACTGCACCATGTGATGTCAGTCACCATGTTACAGTTTCCCACCCGCTGAAAACTGTGCTGTGTTAGAACCTGATACACATCAAGTGTCAGCTGCCTTTAAACAGACTGACATCTGTCCAGGGGTTCAGTACAGCCTGCTTCAGTCCCTCCGTGCTGTGATCACTGAGTTTCCACTGCAGCCTCACAGCGCACGCTAACTGCTGCGACTCACACTGTGGTGGTCCTGCTGGGCAGCAGGGCCGCCCGGGCGGAGCTGTGATGGTCTCCGCCCTCAAACCAAACCCTTGTCTTTGCACTAAACTGATGTGTGGCTCTGCTGGAGACCAGAGAGAAGGCGTGGCTCTAAATGTCTGTCTGTGTTCAGCTCTCAGTGACTGAGTCTCTGCGGCCTGGACCTTGGTTTCACTTCTATGTTCCTGTTCTCACTTGGATCTAACGGATATCAGCCTCACTGTTTACTCGTCTCTCTGCTCATAGCAGAGCTGCGCTTGAGCTGTTCTGAGTTAGTGCTGATGCAAACCCAACGTTTCCTGCTGCTGCTTCACAATAAAAGCTTCCCTGCTTCAATAAAGTTGAAAAACATAATCATCAAGTCCCAATGTCACCACAGCTCTTTCTCATATATGAAGAACAGATATTTACTGGCCCTGGCCGTCACATCTTTCCGTGGGGCCACAGCCGGTGGTGTGGGCTTCAATTGAAGTGCCATTACAGGTCTGAGTGGAGCAGATTGTTGGGTCATCTGTCCACACTGTACCAGCTTTAAGCACAGAACCTGAGAGGTGAAGGAAAGTTTACATCAGGTTAAAAAGTCAGAGTTCACTTTGTAGTTGACAAACTGGAGGTACACAAAACAGCAGCTGTAGAATTAATTAATAATAATATATTCAATATCATTTCAAGGACCCCAACATTGATTTGTGGAGCCAGTGGGTTCACCGACCTGCGTGTCTGCATCCGCTGAGGTCGGCGTATGCGTTTAAACGTCTTTTGGAAGTGAAGTAGAAAGTATCGACTGTGGCGCCATTGACCACAGTTTGAAACACCTGGACAGCAACAAACACATCCAATGTTACCATCACAGAGCAGAGCACTGCATTCACACATATGGAACAATTTCAAATGTTTTGTTCACTTGTTCCAGGAAACATGAGGTGTGAGTTTTTGTTGAACTGCAGAGTAAAAGCATCTTGTGGGACAGTGTCTATTTAGAGAGAGAGACGGGGGACGACAAACAACGAAGGTCTCCGGCTGGACTCAAAGCAGGAACGTTTGACTACATGTTTCCACCGGGGGAATAACAGAGTGTTTCTTCTTACCACCACTAGGAGGCGCCAGAGTCAGAAATGCTCAAATCCTACAACAGCTTCAACATGTAATTCACTTCATAAATGTATAGATATGTATTTATAAACACACTCACAGACACGTATATATTTGATATACTCACAGCTGAATTTTCATCCATCAACAAACGTAGAGCTGCTTGTGTCCCGAAGTTACCTAGATAGATCCTTGACTGAGAAGAGTCAACAGGAGAAATGAAAACAATGGTCAAATTCACCCAAAGGTTTTTTGAAAAAATTTTCTATATTCAAAATGTAACTTTTGTTGAGGACATAGAAACACTGATACTCACAAATCCTGAATGGAAGTTAATCAAGAAGAACTCGCATGAAAGGCTGTTCACAATGCCTGGCATGTAGTACTTGTAGTTCTGCTCTCGGTACAGACCTCCCTCACCTATCTCGTAAGTAGCACTCTGTTTGCCGAACTGAGGCCCCACGATGCAGTCCTGCTTGGCTTCAGCGTTGTAGTAGTTGTTGAAGCAGAGAGTAAAGTTTTCAGTCAAGTTCACCTGTTAAAATACACAGAGACACAACACGTGAAACACCAGAACACAGAGGCACAGAGGTTTCAGTCCGAGCTCTCATCCTGCTTCAGAGACGCGACATATCGGACGATGTTTCCTCACTCAGAGTCGCTGCAGTGGACATGAGTGAGACTCCGACAGCATCGAGTCCAGCTGCAAACCACTGAGCCGAGAGAGCTAGCATGCAGCAGCACTAAGCTACAGGCTGCAGAACAAAGTCACCGAGCTGCGTCACACTTTGTCCACAAAGGAACAGTCAGTGTTTGATTGACACATGACATCAGGCTCGTTTTCCCATGAACCGCTCCTCGTGTGGAAAGAGCTCGAGACGGCGGCCACAGCAGGAAGTGACAAACAGCTGCAATCAAGTGTCAGCAGAAACAGAAACACTCACATCCTGTTAGATCTGATCCAGATTCAACAAACTGTGATCAGACCGATCTTCTCAGGTTGGACTCTTCAAATGCTAAATGTATTGTCTGTGATGATGATGAACATTTTGATGAAAGACGTGGGATGACTTTACTGCTGGATGTAAATCTGCTGATCCTGTTCCCTCTCAAACCAAAGACATTCGAAACATGAACCTCGAGTCAAAGTAAACCATGGGAGGACAACAGCTTTCTGTCCTGCTCTGCCACATATTCAGACTGTCATCAATCATTTTAACCATCCTCACATCCCACGTGCTGTGTTGCTCCATCATCTGCTCACGTCCTCTCCACCACAGCTGGACACGAAACAGCAACACTAGATGGAAGCAGACATGTTTCATCCTACTCACATAGACTTTGTAGTATGTCTTTCCATAAAAGGTGATGGGACAGGAGCTGATGTTGGCCTCAGCAGAACCAGTAAACGCTGTCTGAGCCGCTGAAGAAGACGGAGACACGAGAGGTCAGAGCTGGAGTCTGTTGGACAACACTGAAGGCTGCACATTCAAACCAACCCAGACTTCTCACAATGACTCACCTGCCAGTCCCAGGAGAGCAGACAGGTAGATCAGGGGGCGGAGCATGTTGGAGGAGGCCAATCAGCTGACAGAGAGCTGGAAGACACAGGACAGAAAGTCACAGCCACGTTCACAGTTCAAACTGGACGACACACAGATGGTCCATGACAGGACAGACCTGCATGGACCTGCTGCCGCATTCACTCACTCAGAGAAACATGATTTACTGACAGTCGACTAATGGATTTGACAAGACCAGTCTGTGATCTGAACCCAAAAGCACGACTCCAAAACCAAAAGTTCAAAATAAAAGTCTTTAATGAAAGTAGACAAACTGAAAATCACTCTGACGAGGAAAAAACTCTGAGACAAGGAATACAAAAAGTAGCAACTAAAATTCACTCTTATGAGGTAGCAAAAATGAGAGAAAAAACCAGAACAAAGTACAAACAGAAAATCACTCAATAGAGGAAAAATACTAAGCAAACAATGGCTAGACAAAGTAACAAATGAAACAACAACCTGACTTGGAAAATACATAGAAGGCGTAGTAAGCTGCTCAAACGAGACGAGACAAACTGGCACAGGACAAAGGGAGACGCAGACAATATATACACATGAGGAAGTGGGTGAACAGGTGGAAACAATCAGGGCGGGGGGCAGACAATCACACTGGCGGGAAACACACTAGGAAGGGCAAGTAATCTGAAACGAGAGGGAGAGTTAGATTATCAAAATAAAACAGGAAATCACGAGACAAGACAAGACATAACAAAGTCTAACTTAACATAACCTTCTTGACGTAACAGGATTAGTCTTTTGACTAATTTGATGATCAATGAATTAATTTCTTTTTCAACATTCTTTGATTCCAGCTTCAAAACTGTGAAACAGTTTGCTGTTTTCTTTGTCTCATGTGATAATAAACTTTTGGCTTCACGCTGTCGTCACACAAAAGAAGTAAACTGAAGAGTTTCAGGAATCAGTTTTTCATTTTCTGACATTTCATAGATCAAATGAAAAACTAACCATCAGATGAATCGATCAGGAGGATCATTCTTAGTTTCAGGAGCGACCGACCAACACATGTCTGCAGTCCGTGTATCAGTGTGCCACAAACTTCAATTTCATTTAGATTAGTGAATTTCAATTTAAATGTTTTTTCATTCACTGCCAGTTTTTGAGAGATTGATAGAGAAGTGGTTTTCCCTCCTGCGGTGCTGCTGGTGAAGCTGTGACTGTCAGCTGAGTGTGTGGGGGGGGGGGGGGGTGCAGGCTGTCTCACCTCTGGACGTCTGACGGAGGAAGAGGAGGATGAAGGCTGCTGTGCAGGCGACTCTCTGCTGACTCTGGAGGACACGCCTGTCGGCTGCTCTGTCTGTGTGGAGGATGCTCTCTCTCTCTCTCTTTATGTGCATCCTGGCTGCTGGTCACACCCAGGGAGGTGAGGAGGTGGGGCGGGGGCGGAGTCAGCCACGATGATACCTGAACCCTCCTTCCATTCGTCATCTGCACCTTTTCACACAAGCCAGTGGGAAAGAAATGAAGACAGAAGGAACATTAAAGAAATTACAATATAGTTATTGAGCTCATTGAAGGTTTCACCCAAATATTAACTAGTAACTGTCAGTTCGCATTTTTAGTTTAGTTTTAGTCATGACGTCTTTATTGAAGCACGTCTGATGTTCCATCATTTCTCTCCGTTTTAAAGCTGCTTCAAGAATTTTATTCATAGCATTTTTTAATCACTTTCAAATTCAGTGAAGATGAAAGTTTTTTGTTTGTAGAAACATGAAACAATCTGAGTGAAACTTGGTGCAGGCAGTGTATTGTTTTCAGTTGATTGACAGCAGGAGTCCCAGGTCAGGTCTGTGGGGCCCCTGTCCTCCATCGGTCACGGTTCACACAGGGACCTTCAACAAGAACAAGCCTCCTCCTACTGTTTTTGAAAGAGAAACTGAAAATCAGTCAGGGAAGAGAAGAACCCGAGTCAGATATGCAGGCCTACAGACGGACTTTAAAGACAATGATTGTCAGGTCATTTCCAACAGTGTGGCAACAATTAAGACACGTCCAGAAAGGATTTGGATAAACGAATCCTTGCACACTGATGACGGACTTTTCTTAGGTCACTGTGGAAAAGCTAAAGACAAAGTTGGAGCTCTGCACAGCCACAAAAACCTCAGCAGGATCGGTGCTGTACTCAAGTTTTAGGGCCTACTGATCCAGCTCTTCCTCTTCTGATACACAACCTGGTTCCTCAACCCTGCTGTCATGAAGTCATATGAAGTCATTGTTTCATCTTTCCCAAATTTAACATCTGAGTACTTCCTGGTGTGGAAGTGAACAAGTGGGATGGGGTTGGACCAGGATGGGCTTCAGTTCTGCAAAGGCAGCATCATGAGGAATGTCGGTATGAAGAGGAGAGTTGGTTGAGTGGTGCGGCGACATGGCTGCCGCCCCCATGGACCAACAAATCAATCGAAGATTGTAAATGAGGTTTTGTCATCACGTCTGACACTGTGGTCAGCAGCATCGGTGCTCCGCAGGGGACTGTCCCTGATCCTCTTCACCTCTTCAGTTCTGCTGGGAGCAGAGGAGGTGGAGGTGGTGCAGGAGAACAAGTACCTTGGGTTGTGGCTGGACAACAAGCTGGACTGGTCGAGCAACACGAGGCGGCTGTATAAGAAGGCTCAGAGTAGGATGTACTTCCTGAGGAGGCTGAGGGCCTTTAACATCTGCAGGAAGCTCCTGTGGATGTTCTATCAGTCTGTGGGGGCCAGCGTACTTTCTTAGGCTGTGCTGTGCTGGGGAGGGAGCACAACTAAAGCAGACCTCTCCAGGCTGGAGAAGCTGATCAGGCGGGCCAGCTCAGTGCTGCTGTTATCACTATTACTATTACTGTTATTATTATTATTATTAGTAGTAGTAGTAGTAGTAGTAGTAGTAGTACTGCTACTGCTATTATTTCTGACACTGCTGTTGTTGATGTCATATAGCACAGTGTAGTATACTATAGTATACTAGTATAGTATTATTATTATGCAACATATTATTATTATTATTATTATCATATTAGTATTATATTATGATAACTAACTAGTAATATATTACTGCTATTACTTTTATATGTAGTGGAGTGTAGTCTACATCACAGAGACCCAGAGAGGGACATCACAGTGACATCACAGTGACATCACAGTGACGGTCGTGCAACAGTCTGCCACAGTTTGGTTCCTGGACTGATGTGATCGAGCCATCCGAGAGGCTTCCACCATGTTGGCCTTGTTATTGAAACAGTCTGTGACCCACATCAGTCTGACAGGGAGCTCATAAACAGGTCAGGCCATAGTCTGGCTGGGTGTGTGGATTTATAGCAAGTTAATGTGACATGATTAAAAAATAATTCCAGCTAATTACAGTAAACAACAACAGGGACACACAATCAGGAAATAGCTGCTGTGGAATGTAGCTCAGCGAGTAGTTTGGAAGCTTCTGCGGTCAGAGTTGTGACGTATGTGCTTTTGCCTTCAGGTGCTGTCCTTCGGCCGTCGCTCCGCCCGCCGGGAGAGTTCCCTTTGAGCGTTTGTGTGCATCTCCGTCTCAGTCAGAACAGAAAATGAAACAAACTCTCCTGATGACTGAATCAAACTTAATCAATGACATGTATTAACATGTGCATAGACAGCACACATGATTACTAACTAAGTGACCAGCAGGATGTTCCCACTGACTCTGAAGGACACTGTCTCTGCTGACACGTCCTGACAGCCTCCTCTGTGTTGGAGGAGAGGTTCAGCAGTCCACAGCTCAGGCTGCCTGTGGATCGTGGTGGTGACGGCAGCGACCAGGTCCCTCTGCTTGTTGGGGAAATCACCAGCATCTCTTTGCTCATGTTGACGTTCAGCTCCAGGCATGAACTGTCAGACCAGTCAACAAATCCCTGAGGAGCCTGACGGTGGAGCTGCGAGGGGCCCCACAGCAGAGACAGGAGCCTGACGGTGGAGCTGCGAGGGGCCCCACAGCAGAGACAGGAGCCGTGTCCTCAGCGTGTTTCAGCAGTGTGTGGATCTGCAGTGCAGAGGTGGGGGACACAGCCGGAGCCAGGGGAGGTGTATCGGAGTGGTGTGGACCAGGACTCTCTGGGACCCGTTGGTGAGGAAGTCCAGCATCCACAGAATCAGCTGGTTGTCCAGATGGAAGCAGGAGCAGAGGCTGTCGCTCAGGATGTGAGGTAGCAGGGTGTGGAATGCTGAGGAGGAGTCTGGCTGAGGTGTTGGATGCTCCAGATGTTTGGACACAGCGTCCGTGATGAATGTTCTTGACATCATCGAGTGGGTTCATCTGGGAGTCCGTTGCTCTGACGAGGTTTCATGACCCTCTCCGTGGCCTTCATCCCCAGGGAGGGGGGAGGGACAGAGACGACAGTGGAGAGTTTTGGATCATATATTTCATATTTCATATTCATGTTAGCAAATTATAAATAAGTTTCATGTAAATGTGTTTGTGAGTGTGTTCATATCTGTTTCAGTCTAACCCATAAAATCATCTGATCTGTTGAAGAAAGAGAGGCACGATCACACGGCTGTAACAAACACTCTGAACTCTTCCTGACTCAGCTTTATGCTTGGCCTCAGCTCATGAAGTCGACTGAACATCCTGGTGTGGCGGTGCTGGGACCTGGGGCCAAAGTGCAGGAAGAAGCTAATTTCAAAAAGTTTGTGTTTTGACACTAAAGGTAAATTTAAACCAGTTCAATGCTTGAATATCACGTCCTGTATCACATGAACCTGTTCTGACCACGTCTTCAACAAATTAATACAAAACAACAGATATAAAAACATAAGAAACGTGTCCTATGTGCTGCACTGGTTCCTGTTGTGCCCCCCATCATTTTGACATGGGTCTGGGCTCCTGAGGCTCAGTGCTTGTGATGTGTTCTGTGGCTGTGAACCAGGATGAGAAAGAGCTGTTGAAATTCTCCGTGGAGATGAGACGGGCTCGGGGAGACGGCCTGGAGCTCGATGCCCCCGGTAGGTAGGTCTGACAGGTGAGTCCAGTCTGAGAGTTCACCGCGTGTCCAGAGTCTTTTCACTGTGCGCTGCTCTGGGTTCAGCAGGATCCTGGCTGAGCCTGAGGCTGAGGCTGAATCTACAGTGAAGTGATTGAGAATCACACCAATAAAATTCTGATGATGCATCAGCAGATGCCAGCAGTGGAATGTTACTGCAATGTTCCCACACCGAGGTCACCCCGTCAGGTTCTAACAGGTCAGGACTGTTGTGATTATGGAAGGGTTGAAGCATTACATCTGTCAGTGATCCGAGTCCCCACGACACTCTGGAGTAACCTTCTCGTCAGAATGTCTACAATGAAATGAGTATTAACTCAGCTCAACATCAGGCGCTGAAAAAAGAAGCCAACACCAAGGTGCCAACAGCTGCAGTTCCTCGAATAAACACTAGGGACTCAATTATTTATGACCCCTGTGTTAAAATGTCCGACTTCACGGCAGAAGAAAACATGTTGACAGCCTGGTTCAAAACCTGGTTCTGGTCTCTGAGTTTCTTCTTCATGACAACTGTACGGAGGTGAATGTTTTTATAACACACTCGTTTAAAATCTGAAATTGTGCAAAATGAAGAGTGATGTCACTTTGATTGACAGCTGTCACTCATCCAGTCAGTGAACTCCAGCGGTTTGTGCAACAGACCAAAAGCAGCTGTTCACAACAAGGAAATGAGAAAATATGTTTGTAATTTGAGTGAAAGTAGTGATTATTGACAGTGTTGGTGTAGAGAGCTCCAAATACAACACATGTTGAAATGACATGTGAAATGAACCACAGTCCCTCTGATCCCAGGACTTCCTCAGATCTCTGGCCCTCCCTCTGTTCTCAGCTCAGTGGGATTTGTTGAAGGCTGGTGGATTTCAGTGGTGGACTTGTAGAAAGGTCTCTGATATGTGTCGTGGGCCTCAGACCTGGAAGTAGGACACATGCTCATCAACAACTTACACACTGGTCCTGGCTGAGCGTGTGACTGTATGGCTAAGTGCATTGTTATGCTCAACAACACATTAATTAAAGCACACACCTAACAGGCTGTTCAAAGGCATATAACTGTGGAGGAATGTACCTGCACCAGAACCTGTCCTGACCAATGGTGTGGTTCTATGACGACTGAGTGGACGACTTCCAAATACTTCAGTTCTGGCTGCGTGCGGGCTTTGTTTACTTGTCCAGCTTGGCTGACATTGGAAGCATCCTCCTACGTGTCATCTTTGCTGGCTGATTCAGTTTCCACCCCGAGCGCTCCAGGCAACCCAAGAAGACTCTCCAAATCTGGAATCAATTTTGATGCCATTTGCTTTTTCCACGTGGTTTCAGCTCAAATCACTATCTCAGAAAGTTGGGATGGCTTTTTTTTATGTGGACTTTCTGTGAGCAAGTCCATCTCAGGACTGTCCTCTGGAAACCCACAGAGATCCAGAAGGCCACGTGGGATTACTGTGGGTGTCAACACTCAATGTTCTTTGCATGGCCGTGTGCAGGTAAACCTGTGTGGGGGTGTCAGTCTGTGTCTGGGTCCGGAATCAGAAGGCAGCATGTGATCAGCAGCAGAGGTTCTTCATTTCATTCAACTTTATTCACACAGCAGGAAATCACAGCAGAAGTGATCTCACTTTGCCTGTAGAGCAGCTCTAGTCAATGTTAGCGAGCAGGGACCATGAGAGAAACCCACACTGCCACAGCTGAGGTGTAGTGTGGTGACCGACATGTTCAATCAGCACAAGGAGGCCACACGTGTGTCCAACAACATCACTGCCTCTCTGAATGAAACCGAGCTGCTGAGAGGACCAAGACCAGGTGAGGTCACAGACACGGTTCACAGACTGACCAGCAGCCCGTCTGTAGACACGGCGAGCCGCCTCCCGCCTCACTGACCTGAAACTCATCAGATAATAACAGAGGAAGCATCGAACTATTCCTGGCTCGGTGACATTCCACAGCAGACGTGATGATGTCAGGACGGTTGATGGAAAAAAACAAACACACCTGTAATCAGCCCAGTCAAAATGGGTCTGATGATGGATCTTTAGACACTGCTATGTACAACATTATTACTATACGAGTACACTGTGTGTACAACATTAGTACTATACGAGTACACTGTGTGTACAATTATTATGAGGATTAGTTTTGTTATTTAACAACAACAGCTCATGGTCAATCCAAAATGTAAATAAACCCCAAACCTGAATATTTATGGAAGTGAAAGTGAGCTTTTGGCTTTTCTACCTGAAATATTCCCATCTCACTACTTTCTTGTCATCTCTTAAAATCAGCCGGACGCCGTTCAGAGCCGTGTCCTGTCAGGTGGGTCAGGTGGGTCAGGTGAGGAAGGGCCAGGAGCAGACTTCTTCCTGTTCCGCTGTGTGAAGCATGTGTCTTCTAGGAACAGACAGCAGGTTTGGGAGTTGAGTTTGAGTCGATCTTCAACCTGAAAAGGTCCGACGGGCTCATCTTTAATAACTCCAGGACATACCAGCAGCCCGCCTCCACCTTGCTGGCAGCTGAGTCGGAGTGGAGCCCATCCATCTGCTCCATCAAGAGTCCCATCTTTGACAAATCTGTTGTGGGGTCAAACCTCCCACCTTGGAGGCTAAGGCTTCCCGTGACTTGGCTTAAGTTCTAATTTATTTATTTATTTATTTATTTATTTAAAGGTGTTCAATTGTTCTTCAAAAATCTTCAAGTTGACATGTTGAAAAATAACCATCAGGAGTCAGGAAGTGGACAGCAAAGACTTTTATGCACACAAGTTACAAATGTACAACTCTGAAGAAAAATGGCTTGTACATAAGGTTATAAATGCCAACTTTCCACGCCTTAGGCCCACCTCTGGGGCATCGTCATAGGTCAAGACATGTGACACCATTAGGTCATCTTCAAGATCATTGCTTCAATTTTGGACAGAAGATAATCAACTGATCCACCATTAAATCAGCATCCTGTAAGGTCACCTGAGGACACCAGCCCTCCCATCAGGTGTGGCCTTGAAGATTTTACAGGAGGCACAAGTTTGGCCTGGTTGAATCAGCTGATCCAGCTGGGGCTGTTTGAAGCTTTCTGTTATCACTGTCCATTCCCATGCAGGTGCGCTCTTATATAAGTGCACTTTCTCTTTTTCTCTAAGCTCCTACCTTTGACATAGTTATACTCTTAGTTCATTCTCATTGTTGTTTGAATGTTTGAACTAA